>JAFFST010044821.1:86545-122037 GCA_022414735.1 Noturus placidus | reverse complement strand
AATGTGGCAAAAGGTCGAACAGTTCAAGGGGGCCGAATACTTTCGCAAGGCACTGTATATATAATATATAATAATTAGGGGTTTGCTTAGAGATACAGTTGTGCCCAAAAGTTTACATACCCCTTGAAGAATCTGCTCAATCATAATACTGTTAACAAAATAAAAGGATCATAAAAATCCCATGTTGTTTTTTATTTAGTTCTGTCCTGAATAAGCTATTTCACATGTTTACATCTAATCCACAAGACAAGATTATAGCTAAATTTAAACAAATTAACTAGTTGAAAAGTTTACATATGTTCGATTCTTAATACTGTGTGTTGTTACCTGAATGATCAACGACTGTTTTTATGTGATAATGTTGTGATAGTTGTTCATGAGTCCCTTGTTTGTCCTGAGCAGTTGAACTGCCCACTGTTCTTCAGAAAAATCCTCCAGGTCCTGCACATTCTTTGCTTTTACAGCACATTCTGCATATGTGACCTCTTTCCAACAGCAACTACATGATGTTGAGATCCATATTTTCTCACTGAGAACAACTGAGGGACTCATACACAACTATTACAAAAGGTGCAAACATTCACTGATGCCCAAGAAGGCAACACGATACATTAAGAGCCAGGGGGTGTAAACTTTTGAACAGGATGATTCAAGTTGTTATGTTGTTTAAAGATCTTTTTTTTTTTAAATTAGTACTGCCCTTCAGATGCTAATTAAGATAATTACATGTCTCCCAGAAGACAAAATACAAAGAATTTATACTGATAATCCTGTTCAAAAGTTTACAACCCCCATAGATCTTAATATGATACGATCCCTCTTATTTTGTTTACAGTGTTATGATTGCGTAGATTCTGCAAGGGGTATGCAAACTTTGGGCACAACTGTATGAACCATGGAAGTCCTAAGGGTTCTTGATATGTACCGTTTGCCGGATGGCATCCATGAATTAAATCTGTGCTGAAAACAGAGTGATGTGATGTCAGGCAGCAGAGGGCAGCACATTCCTTTGTATAAAGTGGAACGTACTGAAAGACAAACACAGAACCATGGCACAACAGATGGCATAAGGCTGTGATCCGCTGAAACTCTTATCAATATGCCGTCCACTGAAGAAGGATAAGAGAATGCAGTATTTACAAAAAGTTGCATTTCATTCAGGTCATACTGCATGTACAGTATATGATCATTCATCCACAGACAGCTGCAAATTGTCAAGAGTCACTGTGTCCAATTCTGGTGTACACTCCTCTATCTGCATATTGAACAGATCAGATGAGGTATGACCGTTTATCTCTAAACCAAGCTTAGGAACACACTGCACTGTGCAAAATGTAGGAATAAGTCCAACGGCTGTGTTGGCTAAAGTGCAGTAATTCTGAGAGAAACATGCAGGGTTCAGTGTATTAGCGAACGAGTCCTTGCTGATCTCAAGGCTGGGCTCCAGGTCATCCAAAGACACAAAACCACCTTCAACACCTTTGGGCGTGCTCAAGTGAAGAAGGATTTCTTCAACATCACCGTCGTCAGGCAGGAAATCGGGATCGTTACAAGGATTGTTAGCAGTGTTGCGCGAGTCGGGCGCCCAGACTTCCATTAAAGGACCCACGTAAGGCGTGTGACATTGGGAATAAACGACTGAGGAATGTTCTTGAAGCTGCTGTCTGGCTGTGATCTCCATTATCATGTCGATTGTTGAAATTTCCTCACTGTACATCTGTTGCACATGAGATTTGGACAGCGAAAACTGGAGAAACCAAAATGTAAAACAAAAGTCATTAGTGTGCATATACTTAAAGCATTTTAAAATGGTTTGAAGAGAGGCATCCTACCTGTAAACTGCCTTGAGCTGTTTGGTTCAGTGGTGAGATGGCTGGAGCTGGAGTTTTTACCCGTGCGATCTTTTTAATCTTCATTCTGGGATTCAAAATAGCATGATAACACATCTCTCTTATCGTAAGATAGCTTGCACATAGACGCAAAATCAGGCATGCCCACTATTTCAGTGCTTTCTGGCTATTAGTAAGGGAATATATTGCAAATTGTCTGATGTTTTAGCACTAAGGATGTCATGAAACATCGATATATTGATTATTGATGGGCACGTCATTTTCTCGATGCGTCTTTCAGACATTTCTGGTTGAAAGTTAAATAGGTAACACCAGACTTTAAAACAGATGGGCTACGACAGCAGAAGGTTTCACTCCAGCATCGAGAATCTGAGTAGGCACAGACCCACGTCTGAAGACTGGAAAAAAACATCACCTGGTCTTTTTTCCAATCTTCAGCTGTCCAGTTTCAATGAGCCTGATCATCAACAGGAAATTTCCACCCACAGAAATGACATTTACTGGACTTATTTCATTTTTTTATTTTTATTTTTTTATTTTCGCACCATTCTCTGTGAAAACTGTAGAGACTGTTGTGTGTGAAAATCCCAGGAGATTCACAGCGGTTTCTGAAATACTCAAACCAGCCTGTCTGGCACCAACATCCGTGCCACGGCTAAAGTCATCACCTGAGCAAGCAAAGTGTTACTGAGACTGTAAGAGGGAAAAAAAACAGGGGTTACCTTGCAACAGGGAATAACAACAGAGACACTAGTCCTACTGCTGAACAAATCAGAACGACGATTCCCTGCATAGTTGTTGCTGAAAGAAAAAAAAAACAAACAAACTAAAAACATACAAATGACAATGATAAAAAGATAATCAATGGTTCACTTCTTTGGAGTTGTGTTAAACTATAAAATCAACAGCAATAATCCACACAAACCAGATATCAAATTGTTATTTCTATAGAATAAAAGCATTAAATAATGATTCATATCTCTAGCTGTTATATTGACTACAGATTTACCTGCTCGTGGGGTGTTCCATCTGACTTCAGCACTCCCGTGACTTCTTGTCCCATGATGATTCTTAGTTGGAATAATTTCATTATAAACCCTAGCGATGTATTCAGTTCCTGGATCAAAATAAGTCTCTGAGATCCTGCACACGGTTTCTGTCGTATGCAGGTCCTTCTGAAGAAGCACAGCAGGCGAAAGAGATGTTATTAGACACTGAAGTAACACTGTAGTATTTGGTTTCATATATGATCACAAATATCAGAAATCATTAGATAACAGACAGTGTAGGTTAATCTATCAAGATAAGCTAAAAAATGACACCAGTTTGAATTCCCCTTTCTGAAAGATAAGATCAACCAAAAGGTCATGGAGGAAAAAAATATTTTCTGCTGATTTGGCATGGTTTTAGATTAAGTTGCCCAACATTTGATGTTTAAAATTTGTGTGTCTTCACATGATAAAATCCTGACATTTTCTATTATATGAAGTTCTGAAAATGATATGATTTCCTGAACTGAAATGTTCTGCTCTTTTGCTTGTAACTCAACCAACAAGTACTAAAGAATCTAAGATTTAACACTACATTGAAAGATTTCACTGAGACACTCTAACACATCGGCTGAATGTCCATTTTGGCTTAAAGTACAACCCCGAATCCAAAAAAGGTTGGGACGCTGTGTAAAATGTAAATAGTAACAGAGTTGCAAATCTCATAAACCCGTATGTTATTCACAATAGAACATAGAAAACATGTACCCTTTTAAGGAAAACAACAAGGTAATTTTTAATTAGATGGAGAGAACAGGTCTCAAAAAAGTTGGGATGGGGCAACAAAAGGCTGGGAACGTAAATGTTACTAAAAAGAAACAGCTGGAGATTAATTGTGAACAGATCAGTAACATGACTGGGTATAAAAAGAGTATCCTAAACAGACAGAGTCTTTTAAAAGTAAAGATGGGCCGAGGTTCACCAATAAGTGAAAAACTGCATCTATAATTTGTCTGACATTCACTGACATTCACAAGTAAATAAATACATTTCCACACTGTTTTAGTGAAATACTGTACATTTATGGTTTAAAAACCAAATAGAGCTAGCATTTAGGTGTGAATAAGTGTGTGTGTGTGTGTGTGTGTGTGTGTGTGTGTGTGTGTGTGTGTGTGTGTGTGTGCGTGTGTGTGTGTGTGTGTGTGTGGTGGTCTGGGGTGTATTACAGAAAGATCCTAACTTTAGGACAAAAGCTTTTACAGAACATTTCCTAAGTGCATTATCTTATCTTAACTATAGATATGAAAGGGGTATTACAGAAGCATCCTAACATGACAAAAAAATCCTAAAAACTTTAGGACAACCTCAATGGTGTCGTAACTTAAAACCTATTTGAAAGCCAATGATAACAGTTACATCACAAAAGCCATGTCCGAGAACGGCCATGTTTATTAATGAAACAAGAACTGTGATGTTTGATGGTGGAAAGAATTTTGGAGTACCTAGATGATGTTCGGTTCATGTTCTGTCACAGACTTCCATGAGATATTATAATGCATTACAGAACATTACAGAAGCCAGCAAAGGGTCATTGAGCATTACCAGTCTTCGGGCAAGGGATTTTACTATTCAACATGCTCCATTTTAATCGAAAGTTTACTTCACAGTTCTTGGTTGTAGTTGGTTGCTTGGTAACAGAACTGAGAGTTGAGTTTAATATGTCTTAACTAGACATAAGATAAGATTTAGTAGTTAATTAGTTACATTTATATAGCGCTTTTCTAGACACGCAAAGCACATTACATAGTATGCGTGGGAGGTTCTTCTCAACTACTACTAGTGTGTAGCATCCACTTGGACCGCAGCCATATTGCACCAGAATGTCCACTACACACCTGCTATTAGTGGAGAGGAGAGAGTGATATAGCCAATTCAGGGATGTGGATTAATAGGGGGCCATGACAGAAAAGTGCCAATTTCACCAGGACTATATCCCTACTCTTTTATGGTAAGTGTCCTGGGATTTCTAATGATCACAGAGAGTCAAGACCACAGTTTAACATCTCATCCTAAAGACCATGCTGATTTTATAGCATCCATGTCACTATACCAGGGCATTAGAGACCACAGGGTGAGCACCCCCTCTAACTGTACTAATACCACTTCCAGCAGCAACCTTAGTTTCCCCAGGAGGTCTCCTATCCAAGTACTGGCAAGGCTCAACCCTTCACAGCTTCAGTGCGAAACCAGGCGAGTACTGCAAGGTGATATGACCCGGGCACTTAATTGTAAGATAAGAAGAATCCTAAACCAAGTTAAAATTTGCTTCTGTAATACGACTGTGAAAAGTCCTAATTCAGGGGTGTCCAATCTTGTCCGGAAAGGGCCGGTGTGGGTGCAGGTTTTCATTCCAACCAAGCAGGAGACACACCTGAATCCACCTGTTTAATCAGTTGATCATGGCTTTCAATAGACTCAGGTGTGGCTTCTGCTTAGTTGTAATGAAAACCTGCACCCACACCGGCCCTTTCCGGAAAAGATTGGACACCCCTGTCCTAATTGAACTGATCAGATCTTAACTTAAGACTTAAGCTAGAACGTTTCTCTAATACCCCCTGGAGTATATTCCCGCCTCCCATTCAGTGTTCCAGGGATAGACTTTGGATCTACTATGACTTGGCCAGGATAAAGTGCTTACTGAAAGTGAGTGAGTGATTAAAGTAGAAATGCCAAAGTACATGTATGTTAAAGACAGAGCAACCCTGTCTAACCCTAAGAATTCAGCCACAGTGACAGAGTCTTACAGGTTTTCTCATTCCGCCACATGTTTATCTGCAGATAAATTGCAAAATATAGGTGTGTGTGTGTTTTTTTTTTTTTTTTTTAACTGGGTTGAGACTTACCTCTGTAGATTGTCCCACTTGGTGGTATCTCAAAATGTACTGAAAAGGCAAGACTGAACCATATCTGTGTTCCTCATATCCACTCCTCCATGCAAAGGTATAGTTCCCGTTTTCATACTGCACTGTCACATTATATGGAGTGATTGGTTTGACTGTGAAAGGAAAATGTTATTTAGACTGTTACTCTGCTGTAGAAACAAATCTATTTAGAATTACAATGGCTTTATCTACGTATGATTGTTCAGCATTTGACTAACAGTTTTAACTCGTAAACTTCCAACTAGGAAAAAAATCCCTGTCAACTCGGAGTTCCTAGTCAGGAACTCTGGACGGTCTCCTCCACCCCAATTTCATCAAATCAAGTGCAGTCAAATCAACATGGCCACTCACATAATAAACAGTAAACAAAGCAGCATTTCTTACCTTTAAATGAGTTAGAAAGCACATACAGTATACTTTACAGCACAGAAAAATTCTTTTCTTTGCATATCTTGGATTGTTAGGAAGTTGGGGTCAGAGCGCAGGGTATGATATGATTTAATATGGCACCCCTGGAGCAGGGGGTTTAAGGGCCTTGCTCAAGAGCCAAACAGCATCAGATTGGCAGTTCTGGGGCTTGAATCCCCGACCTTCTGATCAGTAACCCAGAGCCTTAACCGTGAGCCACTACTGTAGATATGGAAGTGGTAGCTCAGTGATTAGGACATCGGACATCTGGTCATGAGTTCAAATCCCAGCACCGCCAAGCTGCCATTACTGGGCCCTTGAGCAAGGCCCTTAATTCTCAAATGCTCAGTTGTAAAAAAAATGACATAAGTGTAAATGCAAATATACAATTAGATCAGTAATAGTATATCAGTCTTACATTTAAATTAGTTATACTAGTTAGACTTTAGATCAGCCAACATACAGGCATATTCACATTTAAAATGTATAACACTGACTCTTCATTTCCCTGTTTTAAGGAGGTAAACATACATCACTCATTATAGTTATCTGGCTAGTATCTTGCTATCAAAAGACAAACATGGGAACGTCCATGGTTTGTTCACACTTTTTGTTGACTTGGATTGTTGAAGTACTGACTTCCCACTTCCGATGTAAGTCGGAGGGTAGCAGTGGTAGCTCAGTGGTTAAGACATTGTGCTATTGATCAGAACGTCATGAATTCAAACTCCAACTCTGCCACAGTTGGGTCCTTGAGCAAGGCCCTCAACCCTCAACTGCTCAGATGTATAAATGAGATAAATGTAAGTCGCTCTGGATAAGGGCGTCCAAATGCCATAAATGTAATGTAATACAAATGAATGCAGCATTGGTTACCATATTATCGATCAAGCATGCTATGGAAATGAGTATATTTCAGTGGCCACTCACTGTGGTGTGCTGGCTTGTAATTGGCCTTCAAAAGCACACACTGGTTAAGTTCACACAGGTGTATATCTAATTCATCCTGATCTATAAATGTGGAGTGAAAAATCTTCGGTTTTGCTGTAAATATGCAGCTGTAGCCATCCTTTTCCACTGAAAGTGAACAGAAACCGTTTCTGTTTGGGGAAGAAAGGAACGATTGTAAGTTTCATCTTTGAACGCTGCTAACCTTTGTGTAAAAACTGATCATCACATACTTTATGGATATGGTGAAGAATATTTGTAAATAAATACTTTCTTTTTATTATTCATGTCAAAATCCAGATGGTATGTAATATTTTCCGTCTTGTTGGGAATGGCTTTAGAATCTAAAAAGCAGCTGATGTTCAACCAGTAATCTGTCTCACAAATGAGCAAATCTGGGCTGATCGGAGCTGAAAAATGAAAAACGGAAGTGTGTGTTAGTTGTAAGATAAGATAAGAATCATAGTTGATATGGGAGAATGACACTTAATATGATATAACAGAGTCATTTACACTTCAGTCCTGATGAGCCCAAAGCAGAGCTGCACAGTTCTGTGCTTTCCACATTATAAAAATAAAGAATTTGTAATGGCTGTTTTTACTTTTAGCCAACTTATTCATGTCTTTTCATGACAAACCTTGATCTTTGGCTTTACATAGTTGTGTAAAGCTCAGTAATGCACAGAGAAATCCAAACTGGAGCACCATTTTCATATATGACACAGTACATTCAGTAAAGGCTAGCCTGGGGAGATTGGAGAACCCTGATCTTTAGAGTCAGTAAACCTGTAGTAGAGTAAATACACAAACACACATCTACATGATATGATGCAGCATGTGAAACCCTAGAAATTAACAGTAGGATCATGTCATATGCAAGAGAATATCCGAAGACACAGCTGCAAGCAATAATGTTCGTTATCCTACGTAAAAGTCTTACATTCTAAGAAGTGTTTTTGGAGATCCTTCCACAGCCCGCACCCAATAAATAAATAAATAAATAAATAAAGAAATCATTGAGTAAGTTTATTAAAAAACAAAAAACAAAGATAAAGTACACGATTACTGTACTGTTCCAGGCGCATGTTTAATCAGAATTTTAACAGTCAGGTTAAAAGACAAAAATAACAAGATAAAACATGGAATTAAAACATTTGCTCTAGTAATACTAAGCTTTCCTTTTACATATACATACATACACGACAAAACAGCAACAAATTTCAGCTCACTGCAAAACAGGATAAAAATAAAGCATGGTATTTACCTTGTGAGGTAAAGCATTAGCAGATGAATGAGCTCTCTGTGATGAGCATACTTGGCTTTATACACACAGACTGTTCCTGTCTAAACCTCAGAATTATCTCCGATCTTTCATCAGTTATTGAGGAAGGTATCTTATTTGGTTTGGTGCTTTGCACTTTTGAACATTTCAGAGTATTCAGTCATTTTGTTCTGTACCCCTACACTTTATAAATGTTCTCTTAGTCATACAATCAAAGTAAGCAGGTGCCAATTGACACTGGAGACATGAATATTGGTGTAACTTCAAACCATCATCACATTTACCATGGTACATGGAACACATCATTTGCATACACACTGAAAACATTGTGGAAAGGTGAAGTTCTTGTCCCTGACATGACATGTACAATGTGTCATGTAGTTTTGTAATGGTACAGCTGCCTTCTGTAGAGTTTATCACACTTGATTGCACATTAAAGATTGGATTTGAGTGCATTGACCTGCATTTGATTTCAGCCAAAGAAATGAATTTCAGGTAGGAAATCTCTTATTTGCAATGTAAAAAAAAAAAAAAAAAAAAAACTCATTAAACAATAACTTGTAGGACATGAGAGTAAGCAATGTACTACTCTTTTTTTTCTTCTTCTTCTTTTTTTTTAGTAATACACTCCACTTTTCTCTTTAGTGTCCCTTTTCTTTTAGTTATTCTTACACTGGGCCCCATTAGAGATCCTGAGATCATGTTGTCAAGATCTTCTGCATACATGAATAAAATAGAGTTTATACATATGTTCTATCTTAGTGAAGTCAACAATAATCAAAAACAAATCTGCACGCATCGCAGTGTAAATATGTATGAAGTATGGTAGGTTTTTTTTTTGTTCCATTAAAAGGTTTTAAATGGGGCTTTGTAATGTGATGGGTGAAAGATAACATTTATTTTCTTGTCAGTTTGTTTAGGGTAAAAAAGTGCTAGTACACCGACATGCAAAAATAAATAAATGAAAAAGACAGACACTTCTATTGTGACGTAAAAGTGTGTGCCCAATGCACTTCATGGACGTCGAAGCTGAGCTTAATACTGCACATAATGTACATATAAAACAAACATACTATCAGTCTGAGCTTTGGTACTGTCTGATTACTGCAAATAAATCAACGTTGTTCTTTTGTTACCATTTGGACTACACTTTCTTTAAACAACATCAAATCTGCTGCCAAAAGTATGCTGGATGTGACATTATAATGTGACATTACACGTTAAACAAAGATGGATAAAAGTCAGTAGCTGAGATCAGCAACTTTAGTCGTGCACATATATGATCTGATATATTTTGCATTTCAGTGACTATCAGATTGTCTGCTTTAGAAGAATGCCCTGGCTGCTTTATCTCTGCACGCTCAGTATCCTCTTCACTGAAATACAATGTGGGGCATTATCACAGGGCTTGCAATAATCTTTACCATCTCTTGTATTGCCAGTACATTTCTGCTTTAATTTTTTTTAACAAAATCTGTACAAGTTTAAAGCATCTCTTTTTGAGGCAATCACCAAGAATTAAATCAACATCATGTCCCAGTCTATTGATTCTGCATGGGAGAGGTGCCACTGTGCATAGACTTTCATGTAACAGTCATTTTGTCTGTAGTCATTCATGGCTAAACATGCAATGAGGACTTTTTAGACAGTTCCCAAGACCCTTTACATGACAGTCTGTCAGTGTAGCAGTTCACAGAAATAGAAGTCTCCTACAAAGAGATGCTATTTTCTCCTGAGGCTGGCACAAAAGCCACCCACTGCTTGACATAGTTTGAATGGGTCCCTACAGGGCCGCCCAATAAAGCAGTATCCATTTGTTCTCCTCCTTCGCATTCAGAGCCCACTGGGCTTGAGCAGTCTGATTCCAAGAATCCACTGTCAATGGTGTCCAAGTCAAGGCCAATTTGAGGATAACCGTAATCGGAGTGTTCGTTGGAGCTAAATGAATCCAGTGAGAGCTCTTCACCATTCTCTACATCATTGGCCTGCAGCTGCCAATCATCGAAACCCTGTCCTTCTGACCTCCCCCTGCTGTCCGGCGCCGGATCCTCTGAGTCGTCAGGAACCTCAACTGCGTTCCGATTAGTCTCTTGGAAATCTGACATTGCGCCCTCTTGCCCAGACACGGTCACGGTATCCATGGAAATGTGGCCACCAGAGTGAGCAAGGCCAAGACTGCTGCCTCCAAGAAAGTAACGCTTGGAGAAGTCTGGGTTCATCAAGCTGAGAAGACTCCAGTTTCCCAGACTACTGCCTCCACTTCCTTGATCGCAGAGAAGAGGCATCTGGAGTGGCGCAGCAGCATGCTGCTTCTCACCCAGCACCTGCAGTGGAGCGCTCTTCTCCAGCACGTCAAAGCTGCTGAAGGTAAACACTGGTCCAACCCATTTCTGTAAAAACATAATAAAACATAGAATGTTTAGGATGTGGACAGAGCCAAGTCACTTCTGCAGCTAAAATGTAAAATGTGTTTTGATCTTGGGTATCGCAGACATACACTGTATGGCCAAAAGTTTGTGGACACCTGACCATCAGACCCATATGTGCTTGATGAATAAATCCCATTTTGGATTTATTTCCCCTTTGCTGTTATAATAACCGCCACTCTTCTACTCTTAGTGAGATCAGGTAGTGATGTTGGGTGAGGAGGTCTTCATGTTCCAGTTCATCCCAAAGATGTTCAGTGGGGTTGAGATCTCAGTTCCAGTACAGGGAAATTGTAATGTTACAGCATTACAATTGGTGTGCAGGTGTGCATCAGGACTGGAACCCCATGGGACCCAAAAAAAAAGGTCTCGAGAGCTGGTGGTTTTTATCCTTATGCAGATATGAAGCTTACGAGATGAAGAAAGGACATTTTGACTGACATGGAAGTGTAACGCATTTAAAAAAATTTGTTTAATCATCTTTGGTAACTGCTTTCTCCTGGTCATGGTAGCAGGGGATTAAATGACTAATATTTATTTACTGTTATTAGTTTTAGCCAACTCCCACCCACCCTTTAGGTCTTTCCTATCATATGAAAGCTACAGAGGCAATCATGAGGAACTGCAATTTTGATTGCAACTGTACCAACTGGGGAGGGTGGAGATTATAACGTGCTTTCTTCAGGTCACGTGAAGCCAGCCAACCGCATGTTTTTGAACTGTAACACACTGGGAGGAAAGCGTATTCACCCCTATCTGCACGCATGAGCTAACAAGCACTGTGATTGGCTACTGTCACTGTGATTCACATGGGAGAAAGAATTTTCCACCTTACACAAACAGCATGTGAAGTTTCACTTCTTTGCTTCCTGGCTATCGTCGGGAATTGGACAAGTTCTCTCAAATATTTAAAACTGACAAAATGTAAATTTGCGTATGTTTTTTGGTAAAAGAAACATCTAAGAACCAAGTATATAATCCAGGCAAATGCAAGAAAAAATGATAACTGCAGCAGAAAGAATGATTGGTCAGATTTTCTTTGGGAGTGGGATAAAAGAAAGAAAAAAAAAACAAAACAGACCTGTGAAAACCTCTAGTGCTCACATGCATGTGTTTTGATCTTGGCTATCCACAGTGGCCCATGATTATGAACAGCCTTAAACGTACTGTATCATTTTCAACCTTCTACTCTTTCTACCTTAGTCAAATGAAGAATGAATATCTAAACCTACACCAGTACTCCAATTATGAAACTAGCATATGATTTCATCACTTCGGAAAAAAGAAGAAGCTCATAAATGTGTATTTGTTTTAACAAGGGCACTGCAAGGGTTATGAGGAAGGAAAAAAGCAACCACTGCGTCCAATGTCTAACATAACACGATGGATTTAATATTGCTTAAGACATGAACAAAAATAGACTGATCTTTTAACAGCTTAATTCTTGATATAAAATCAAGAGTCATATCAGGTTAAATGTCTTAAATGTCATCTTTCTGACTCATTAGCAACACTACTGACTCATTCGCAAACTAAGATAGAGTGCACAAGGGCCGAGTTGGAAGATCAGATCAGTGAGCCACCCAGAACACAGACATTTCACACTTTGTGTTCATTTTATCTCCTCATCAGGGCAATGTTCTGTCACAAATACACATCTAATACATTTATTATCTTTCTCTTGTGCTAGACTGTTATGATCATGACCATTTCCAGTGGAATTATTACACTAAATATATAATCCGGCTTCATGGAAGAACCTCCAACACATTTAGTTAACATTTCTCAAGGGAGAATTTTTTTCTTCATTTCATTTTCTCACTACAGCCACAAACCACTGCTACGCACTGACATGACATCAAACCATAACCCTAGCTTTGAAATCTTCTAGATTCTGTGAGCTCAAGACTGAGGACTCCCCTCTTTTATCCAGTGGAAACTTCATAAAATTTCCCTTAGAGATACAAACATCTATATATAACTACCCACCTAATCTGAGTTCAGGGTTGAGATCAGAGTACTTTCCATTAGAGGGGAGAAGCGCTACTTTCATTTTGTGCATGTAACTCAGGTCCACCCAGATGTGAGTGCCACAGACCTCCCAGTGTTTTTTTTGAAGCCCCTGTAGACTGACTCATTCGGGTCCCCTTTTGCATGTGGTTAGAAGACTTATTGCTATATTTCACAGATAAAATTCCCTCTGACACACGTCGTCTCTGCCTCCCTGGTTAACATTTGCAGCTGGAAGGGCTCTGAATCAGAAATGCCTGCCTCAATATGTTCAAAACACAGCCTTCCTGGTCTCTTACCTTAAAGTCCCCTTGGTATGTGTGATAAAGGGGTTTGAAGAAATCATAGGGGTCCGGGATATACTGAAACAGGCATGGCTTCTTAACCAAACCCCTGTAGCTGAGGAACACAGACAGAGCAGCCTTAAGAATTTGCATTCTTTCAACATATCAACTGATCAGGTGATGCATCAAGATTTGAACAACACACACATGAGAAATGTGTCAATTATTAATTAACTGAAAACAAGAGCCTTCTTGTTTTGAAGAGAATTGATGCACTGAAAAGGGTGAAAAGGGTTGAAGTGTTTGATGCAGCAGCAGCACTGCACATCTGACTTCCTCTGCTTTCTTGCCTGTGTGAACCGAAGGCTGCCTGCAAGCAGAACTCTTGCTGCCTATTTGTGGTTTGTGTGAATGTAGGACGCAAGAAAGGACGGCGCGTGTACGGTAAAACGACTGATATCAATTACTGGAAAAGGAGGAGGCACTATTGATTTTTAAAATCAGCCCAATTTAGTAAAGTAAGACCTCGGTTAATCATGAGAACGATGAGAGATAACTTGTAGAGATCATTGGAATAAATAAGAAAGACAATGGTATTATGATTAGCATGTGATTCGGTGTGTTCTGACTGTCTCAGTAAAAAAAAAAAAAAAGAAAAAAAAAACCCAAACCCTGTCAGTGCATCGTCAGTATTTGTTACTATGTTTTCTAAATGTACATAAGTATAGATGATACTCACCACATCCCAAAAAACCCAATGAGTCCAAAAACAAGAGGCAGCATCAAGAAGAACCATAAAGGATCATAGTTCCCTGTAAAGTTTGTGAAATAGAAAGCAAGACGTGACAAATTTGAATCATAATTTACTACTCTACAGTTTTCAAAAGGTGCAATCAATTAAACACAGAAAAGTCATGTCTTATTCAATCCATAATAACCCGTACCACATTAAAAAAAAGGTCCCAACGTTTATAATATTTTGCTGTCTTTGTGGTTAAAACAATTGGTCAATACCAAAATATAATAACACTGCAATATAATTTGCATGAGTGACAAATGCAGAGGAACAATTAAGTAATTGTGTAAGCTCAGATGGTGTTTAGTCTAAAATATAAACTCTTAAAGTAGTTATGAACATCTGTAATATATGCATAAGTTTAAAAAAAAAGCTTAAAATACAACATAGCTTTTTTTTTTTTGCAGTTGTACAGTATTCATGCAGATTGTGTTTGCAACAGAATTAGTTAGTGTTAGGTCTCAATGCTGAACAGCTAAAAATAAATCAATAAAAAAACAAAACACTCGTGGATTTATGAGTAAATCAGTCAGTGCAGGTCTACTGTTTCGAAAATAAAGTAAAGAACACTGAAGCACGTGACTTCATATATAATTCAACCTTCCACGAGCAGAGCTTTGTTCCACAACATGACGTTCGACAAGTTCGAACTCTAACAACTTTCACAACCTGATGTTTTCATGAACTGAAAATAAAATTCCGTTATTAAAGTCTTACACAATATTCCAGTAAAGCCGTGCCTATGAGGGTTTTTTTGGGGGGGTTGTTTGTTTTTAATAACATATACGGACCAGGGCAGGTGCACTCGACGCTGGAGCTCCACTCGCTCCATTCGGTTTCACTGTCAAGGTTCTTCATTTGGAAGTTCAGTGAGGCCTGAACATCAACCGCATACACCATCCCTGGAGAGAGCAGGTTACACTGGATCTCCTGGTACCTGCGGTCCTCTCCAATGTTGTACACTTTGATGTGCTTCTGCGTGGCGTGAAAAATAATAATCAGAAAACAAGATTGTTGTTTGCGAATTAACAAACAAGAAAGTCGAATACAGCTCATAGTGTTCAATACCTTAGAGTGTTAGGTTTTTAAATTTTATTTATGATTAATATATATATAATTTTTTTTTACATTTTCCATTTAAATCTTGTTGCAGTTGTACAGATGTGCAACACTGGGATTTATTTATTTATTTATTTGTAACGTCATCCAGAACATGAATGGTGTAACATGATAAACTGGTGCTCCATCACAGACTCTGTGACGTGTAAATGTTGTGAAGTGTAATGTAATGGAATGCAATGCAATGTCTTTACCTCATCCATGATGTCTTTTGGTCTTAAGCGCACCCGGTACATCATACAACCATTCAGGTCCACATTCTCAAAGTCTTTATAGGCCATCTCCCAGGAGAGGTTGAATTCGCTGTTATTTTTAGTAAGAGTTAGATTTGCAGGCTGCTGTGGCTTAACTACAAAAAAAACAAAACAAAGAGATGGAAGAAACACATTGACAATTAGGAGGATATAGATGAGTTAATTTGAATCATGAAAAGCACATTTGAGTGGGAATCAAGAGTTTGTAGGAAAAAATCAATCCAAACACGTACTCATCTGGTCCAAGGACATGACGTTTGTAGCGTACTCTTCCCTGTTGGATTGTTGATTGACATGTCTTACTTTGAGTGTGCAAAAGGTGTCAGGATTTGCTATCAAGAAGAAGTTGTCTGGTTGTATGGTACACCACTGATGTGGTGGTCTGATGACACAACTACCATCTGTGGAACCTGCCGCGTCGCTGAAAACATGAAAGGACAATGTGGTGAGAAATAAACAGGCAAGGTGCATGGAGCACTTTCATCTGATACTTTCAATGCGCTTGTAAAGTAAAAGGTGTTAACAAAATGTGCATTGATGGGATGATCGTCATAGGAGTGGAAGTACAGAATTACGAGATGTGTTCAAAGGACAAAATGGATGCAATGAGAAAAAAAAATCCCAAAAAACATAATCAACTGATACCTGCAGTTTGCGTGGATCTCACAGGGCAGTGTGTTTTCCGAGCCTGAACAGGTACAGTTCAGTGTTGAGATATAGTCCGTGGTACAGCTTACATAACCCACACCATCTACTGCAAAAGGACAACATGGGCATTCCATTTCAGTTCCTACTGTAGTTTCAGTGCACAGCACTGCATAATCTCTGCTGACATAAATATAAAATATATGTACAACAATAACCTATATCCATTAGAAGAACTCAAACTTACACTGCCGAATAATTCCACAGAAGACGAACAGCAAAATGTCCAGGTATAACGTAGCCATTATAAAGAGGAATACACAAACTCAGTGTCCAGCTCAGACCAGCTCAGCTCAGTTGCTCATCAGGCAGCACAAAAACAAAATCTGCAAATAAATAATAATAAAAAACCCAATAATATAAACCTCATGATAACTGTCTGTACAGTAAAAAAAGGAAGTGATTTTTTTCGTTGCAATCAAAAAGCCAGAAAACAGAAACAGAAAATAAACAAGAAGCAGAATTCACTTTTAGTCTGTTTTCTCTCTCTCCTATCTCACTTCTGTTAAAAAAGAGGGAAATAAAAAGTGAAAAAGAAGAAACAACGTTCTTTTGATGTCTCTAGAAGAAGCTCGTAAACATGTTAAGAAGAAGCAAGAAGAAAGAATTGCTGACTTACTCGAACTGCTCTAATACTCCCAGCAATGTTTTTACACCAAACATATCCAAATCTTCATAAGAGGCTTTGATCAGATATATTTGTCTTAGCAAACATTCCCCCCCCCTACTTTTCAAAGATGGTTTATACTGCATATACTGAGCTATCAATGCTGTCCTGTTCACCGCCAGGTTCATTCAACAGATGACGTCTGGGGCATCATGACATGAAGGATGTGGTTTTGTGGTCTCCTGCAAAGAAAGCTGAAATGTCAAGCACCTCCTTCTATTTGCTACGTTTTAATTTTTTTCCCCACTTCTAAGGTCACAAAAAATTGCAGCCTCATCATTAACCTGTAACAATTTAAACATCTGATATTCATCAGTTTCTTCCTTTTTTAATTTTTTTTTTTTTTTAAATAAATCTATTTCAAAGAAAAATCATATTTCTAGATTAGTTTCCCTAAACATGAGATTAATGATGTAATAGTGAAGGAATCTTTTCCTTTTGATAGAATCATGTAACTGTCACTCACTCATCTTTTAAGTCACAGCTCAGTGTGCAGTCTCAGTTTTGAACTATGCAGTGTATTTCTTTTGCTTATATTTGGTAGCACAGAGGTCATACAATATCTGTAACTATAGACTAAAGACATGTCTAACTGACATAACTTAACATTAGGCATTAGAGTGTATGGTGATTTAGGCATGCACCTGTGAAACGATTATTTAACGTTTAACAGAAAACTTAGCATTCAGGAAGTGACAATAAAACAATGCACGTGCACTTTTGTTGGCATATTCACACATACTGCAAAAACACGGACTTGGTGGTTAAGGCAAGGTGTGAGAAGCCACCGAGCTTTATGAGTACGGAGAGATCAAACATACTGTGCCAACAATAAATATTAAATCGAACAAATCCAGGACATTAATATTATGCATTATATTGGCAGACCACAGGTATGCAAATTAGTGCTTTCTCTATTGAAACATTTCAACTTCATACTTCTAATACATTTTATTATTATTATTATTATTATTATTATTATTATTATTATTAAGTGTACATGTAAATAACAGATTTATGACATTTAGAGCCTTATAATTCCAATATCTGTCTAAAGCCACTTATACTTACTGGGTTTAATGACACTGTTTGTTTTTGCTGTATCCATTGACTGTATAAAGCTCTATGGCTGTTTTGCTCTATAGTGGGGAACGTGCCAGAGGACCTCCCTCTCCCAGGAGAACACTATACAATCAACCGTATAGTATATATATATATCTGCACACATACACACACACACATAATTATATAATATGGTCACAGTTACAATCACGTAGGACACTAAAGACTTATCTTTGAAAACTAATTTCTTTATGCTCTCTGTCACATGGTTACAATCCATCCATCTTCTATACCTCTTATCCTTTTTTCAGGGTCACAGGGAACCTGGAGCCTATCCCAGGGAGCATGGGGCACAAGGTGGGGTACACTGGACAGGGTGCCGATCCATCACAGGGCACAATCACATACACAATCACACACATTCATACACTACGGACACTTTGGACATGCCAAAGACCATGCATGTCTTTGGACTGGGGGAAGAAACCGGAGTACCCGGAGGAAACCCCCGCAGCATGGGAGAACATGCAAGCTCCGCACACACAGGGCCACAATGGGAATCAAACCCCTGACCCTGGAGGCGAACGTGAGGCGAACGTGGTAATCACTAAGCCACCGTGCACCTTGTGACACGGTTACATAATACTTTATTAGAATGTGTTTTAGAGTGTTATGTATAGTATAATATAATGTTATATATATATATAGGGTGAGATGCACTGTAGTACTTAAAGTAGCTGGTGGCCACACCAGATACTAACTTTTGATAACACTAACCCTAACCTTTGCTTAGGGTCTCATTATTCCATTTCTGTTCATCCAAACTTGTTTAGTTTATGACTCAGTTGTTGAATCTTTTAATGTTATACAAATAATTACACATGTTAAGAAATTTGCTGGAAATAAAAGCAGTTGAATGTGAGAGGATGTTTCTTCCTTTTTTGCTGAGTATATACATATACACAACAGTTTAATAAATAGAGATATTTAGTTGGAGCAACTGATATTTCAGATACAATATAGCCAAATAATTTGTTTATTTTTGCTCTGCTAATGGGAACAGGTCCCGAAGAAGCCTTCAAACCTACCAACATGAAGCCTTCAAACCTTCCAAACCTACCAACATAAAGCCTTCAAATCTACCATCATGAAGCCTTCGAACCTTCCAACATGAAACCTTCAAACCTACCAACATGAAGCCTTCAAACCTTCCAAACCTACCAACATGAAGCCTTCAAATCTACCATCATGAAGCCTTCGAACCTTCCAACATGAAGACTTCAAACCTACCAACATGAAGCCTTCAAACCTAACAACATGAAGCCTTCAAATGTACCAACCCTACCAACATGAAGCCTTCGAACCTACCAACATGAAGACTTCAAACCTACCTAGACCTACAAACACGGAACCTTCAAATCTACCAAACCTACCAACATGAAGCCAAAAGGTCGATTTTGTGTACAAGTCTTCTGGATTTTCTATATTAGTAAATACTTTTGATTGTAATGTCAGAGTTTTTGATTTGAAATATAGCTCATAAATACAATCACGATGACAGGGGAAAGTTTTAAGAAAGACAGAGCTGGTCATTGTGTTTAACATCGCTGTGCACGAAATCGCTAAACTTTTTACAGTTTGATTTGGAAACCTGATGGACAGGGATGTTTTGGCTCTAATAATAATAATTATCAATTTGTATAGCGCTTTTTTACAATGGTACATTGTCTCAAAGCAGCTTTTACAGAAATATCATTTTTACATCTACAAGCGACTTACTAATGAGATCACATTCACACACCAATGGTAGCAGAGCTGCCAGCTTGCCATTGGGGGCAACTTAGGGTTCAGTGTCTTGCCCAAGGACACTTCGGCATGTGGAGTCACCCGGGCCGGGATTCGAACCGCCAACCCCACGGTTAGTGGATTAGTGGACAACCCGCTCTACCAACTGAGCCACAGCCGCCCTACATGTGGCTCTGACATGCAATCTAGTGAATGTCACTTTTAAATCTTATGCCTGTACATAAAATAACAGTTGTATTGATGCTGCTTCAAAATTCATACTTGTAAATAAATAAATTAAGTATAGGCCTGAATCGGGCTAGTCTGCTTCACATCAGATCATTTCACACTGGGGTGGTGTGAAATGACCTGATGTGAAGCAGACTAGCCTGATTCAGGCCTAAACTTAATTAATTTATTATTAATTAAGGATTATTTTCTTAGAACACCACAACACTTCCATTAGACTGGTAAATCTGTGCATGAAATATTCCATTGGTTTATTTGGTCAATTAAGTTACATGTAAAATGTTGAAATGTTACAGCAGTCCTAAATTATAAATCTGAAATTAAAAAAAGAATAATTGGTGAAGGCTGTCCACCTTGGTCATTTGGCCAAAAACATTTTGAAACCCTGATCTAGTGTGTCGGGGCGCACGATGGCTTAGTGGTTAGCACGTCTGCCTCACACCTCCAGGGTCCGGGGTTCGAGTTCCGCCAGGGCCATGTGTGTGCGGAGTTTGCATGTTCTCCCCGTGTGTCGGGGGTTTCCTCCGGGTACTCCAGTTTCCTCCCAAGACATGCATGCATATTAGGACATGCATGTTAGGCTGATTGGCGTGTCTAAAGTGTCCGTAGAGTGTGAGTGTGTATGTGATTGTGCCCTGCGATGGACTGGCAACCCGTCCAGGGTGTACCCCGCCTTGTGCCCGATTCTCCCTGGGATAGGCTCCAGGTTCCCCCGTGACCCTGAAAAGGAGTAAGCGGTTGAAGATGGATGGATGGATGATCTAGTGTGTCCATTAGAGGCCTCGAGTGGTCAAAATATAAAGTAGTAAAAGTCTTTTACATGACATCACTGCATGTGTAAACTTTGGCCTATGTGTTACCTCATATTTATACCCCTGTGAAACAGGAATTCATGGTTGAACAGTTTCCTGTTCCTAGTCACCCAGGTGTGCCAAAAAATTTAAAATATCAATGGGAATATACTTCAAGTATATTTTTCTCATATGAATTCATAGGGGTGCCAATAATTGTTGCACATCCATATTCAACAAAGTTATTTTATTTGATAAACCTGTGTTGTCTTTGCAGTTGTTTGATATCCATGAGTATTTTTGTGATTTTTTTAAACAAAAGATCAAAAGGTTCAACAATAAAGGCAAGTTTTCACAGCCTTCTTTGCTCATATTTACCAAGGGTGCCAATATTAGTGGAGGGCACTTTACCATAACATGTTTCAAATACATAGCAAATTATCGTGGTGACAATAAACAGACCATCTTTTGCGGGAGACGACACCTTTCCTACAAAATGTGTTTGAAACTGAACCAGTACCCCAAATAGTTGATATATAAACTATGTAATTTTCTCTGTTCAATTTAAACAGAGAAATGAAATACATTGGAATATGAGCAAACGACATTTTATTAAACATCATTTTGTTCCTGTGCTCACAACTGTGTTTTCCCATAGTAAATGTGGTGTTTAGTCCATTTGAATCGAACCCTGGTGCATTTTCCTCTTCAGTGTGGTTCCTTTGTGCAGGTGAGAACACAGCAATCGCACCGGCCTGAGACTATCTTTGTGAGGTGGTCTAGATATGGTTCCAATCACACTCTAGCACAGTTCAATAACAGTGAGAAAGATATTCAATCCTGAAGCGACCCAAATCCAGGAAGTGAATGGAACATGTTGTGTGTTTTGGGTTGTGGGTGACATTTATCTGTGGATATGAGCTGCTAAACTGAGCCAAAGAACAGAGCTGTAGTACTGGAGATTTGGACTGACGACCACACACACACACACACACACACACACACACACGTTTTATGATTAGCTGCAATGAGAAACCAAACCAAATGGCACACAGACCAAAAGTATCAAAGTCAGATTAATAGGTGTAAAAGCACTCTGCTGTTAACATTAGAGTGGAATTGCTCTTTAATTACATGCCATAAAAAAGAAAGAAAGAAAACGGCAAACTGAAGTGTAAAATAAAACGAAGATTTAAATGAACACTGTATATGATGCACTGTTAAGAGTTTCTTGCGTATTTCTGTTTTAGCACTAACAAAAATGGCTACAGGCTACATGATTTGCATTGAACTTTATTGCATCTTCAAATGAAAAAATAGCAAATATTTCAAACTTAAGCACATAAGCTGACAGGCAAGCCCTGCTCACTTGTGTGAATGACGGTTAAAAACGTTGAACGTCTCTGCGCTTTCGTGCACCTCGATGACGCCACTAAGGGGCGGGGTTTACCGCTTTCAGGGCGCCATTTTGAACAGATTTGATTTCTGCGCGAGCTGCGTGTGTGGCCCGATTTATCGCCTGATTAAAGTCCACATTATACGGATCATTTTCCCGATTTGAAATGTTGCATATTTAAGTAAACAAAATAATTTAAAAAAATAAACAAGTTTCCCCACTATTTATACCATCCCCCAAATCGTTCCTTAGGATCTCGTTGTGTTTTTTTTTTTAAACCAGCAGGCTTGTTTTTTTTCTTTTCTTTTTCTTTAGCATGAATACATACCACAATTTACTTCTATCGGGGTTTACTGAAATATATGATAGTTTAAAAACCCAGTTTGCGGTGATAAATCCCGACAATTAACGAATAATTTTATTCAGGCACTTTGAGGTCTCCTCACGGGTCCTATTGATCCTATGTTTTTACAGGAGGGAAACTTCGCTATCCAGTAGGCTACAGCTACAAACTGTTTGGAGTTTGATTCACATTTCTTTAAAAAAAAAAAAAAAAAAAAAAAAACAGTTGGCAGGAGAAAATACGGTGGTTTTAAAAATCTAATTAAAGGTAAGCGTGAAACTGATGTTTAAAAAAATGAAAATAATAATAAGTTTACGGGTTTGTAATTTCGTTAGCCAGGATGCTAGCTCTCTGTTAGCGCTGGAATAACCGCATTTGGGCATCTTCATTAGTGAGCTACCTGTTTACACACTCACACACACACACACACACGCACACACACAAATTCTCTCTTGTTTCATTTCATTTTCAGCTCAATTATCTTGCGGCTTTCTGCGAGGGAACGAGATCACAGTGTAAGATAGTAATATTTATTTGTTTATTTATTTAATTAGAACATCTCTTTAGTTGACGAATCTCTCTCTTTTGTGAGAGAGCCCTGGCCAAAATGTCCATACAATTACATACATCCCATTACTTACACACACACACACACACACACACAGGGTGAATTCGTGAGTGCAGTTCAGAGCCAGTAAATAAAAGTGGCATAAAGATCAGAATTAAAAACGTGTGAAATCTTCACATTTGAATACACTAACATATTAAAAATAATGAATGAAATAAAAACACACCTGTATTAGTTTGATTTGAACTGACCTGATTAAAGATGAGGTTTTATTTCAGTGTTGAGAGATTTAAAGCCCAGTGCTCAGGTTGCTGCAGAAGTCCAGAAGAGTTCAGAGTTGTTTATATTTCTGTGTAAACTCGGGAACTCACTTCACCACTTAATTAAACTTCTCATGATGATGAGACGTGTGATTAGGTGTAATGTGCTGCTGTATGTCATGAATCAACACTTTTCACTTTAAGCAGACTGACGCATGAGAATAAAACTGCTGTAGCATTACTGCCTGGTCCTTGACTTCATCCTGGACCTCCTGGTCCACTGCCTGGGGTTCAGCTTTATTTCCCCCAAAGTTCCTCAGGATCAATAAAGTACTTCTTTCCTTCCTTTCTCCTTATGTCCTTATTTACTTTCTTTTTATTTCCTTCCTTATGTTTGTTAGCAGTAGACCAGGGTTGTCAGAGGGCCTAGGTGGTTGCGGGTGGAACATTTATATTTATTTATTCATTAGTAATTATTTTTTGTTAAATGAGAAAAAAAAAAAAAAAACACTTTTCATCAGAAAAAGACGTTACGTGTGAGCTAGGGATGTCACGATACCAAAAATCTAGTAGTCTGCACTGATACCACCAAAAGTACACAACACTCGATAACAAGGTCGATAGCACGGTGTGGGATAAATAAACAAAACAAAAAAAATGATTAAACTCTCCTCAAGGACATCCTCCTCTTGCTGATACTGGCAAAGAGAGAGAGATATTTTAGTTATCAAACACTGTCTGACAATGACTAATAAAACACAAGTGCTAAGGTGCACTACTAAACGTGTACTCTGAATGCAAGCACTAGTTTAAATTCACTGATATGGTGGACGGATAAAAAGATTTACTAAAAGCATGAACATTTGAATAATTAAGAGTGACATTAGGCTACATGTTGCTGACAGGACACAGGGCTGAATGGCGACGCATGGTGCCCCATTCTGAGGTAGTATATAACGCTGCAATGTGTTGGCGTCGTTAACAAATAACAGGCTATCGCTAACATTACATGGAGCATAACATTAGCTGGTTTTACGGCTACAATGCCAGCTGCCTCAAATGGATATAGTATAGGGCCTGTCTTTCATGTGCTTTGCCGAATTCCAGGTGTTTCCTTGCTTTGTTTGAAATGAACGATAGCGACTGATGCACACCGGCAACTGACGCTACCTTTCCTCTCAACGAGTCGGGGTGGAGCTACAATCATCACCGTCTTCTGTAGTTTTTGCCCATGTGCATGTAGGCATTCTTCTTCACCACTTGTGGACCGACTAAAACACTTTTTTTTTTATTTGCTGCCCCCATCAGTGCTGGAAGAATTGCAACCTCGGTACCTTTACCAATTGCCGACGGTACAAAAACTTCATGTGGGGAAATGAGTGAATTATTACACACATGTAATGTGTGCTTGTGCTTATATTAACTCCTATAAAACTCAAATGCTTTGCAATATTAAAGTTTTCTTAGTGCACACTCATTGTTTTTCTCAGGCGTGTGCGTGTTTGGCTGTTTAGCATTAATAACGATAAATGATTAGCCAATAAATTTATAGCCAATGAAAGTGCACATATGATCAGTATGCTGTGTATGAGCAGTACATTGGTCTTTGTAACGTGAAAAATTCAACACAGCCCCACACACACACACTGAAACACAAGAAGAAAACACTCCTTATTGCAAAACATTACAAGAAATATTGAAATCAACACTCCAGTTGAAATCATTTTACAGTTCCTCAGACTCATATGCAAATCAAGTTCAAAGCCACACCCACAACATTACAGGCTGATTTATTTATTTATTCGAATTTATGTGATTGATTTCATTTCAGCTTTGCTACTAAACAGAATAATGTGCAGTAATTGTTAAGTTTACTGACCAACTGAATCAAATATTTCAGAGTACACGGCATCTTTCAGCACACGCACACTTTCTCAGCTCACTATCCAGTCCGTACAGGATTTTGCAGAGGTTTTTGCTCGAGTTGTGCTGCAGATTCTTTCCAAATTTGTGATGTAAATGTTGTTTTTGTTTTTTCAGAAAATTATATGAATTGGTGAAGTCGCAGTAAATTGTGCACAATCTTTTGCAGTGATGTTTGTTGGTAAATGAGAGTTTTTAGCTGTACTCATTTTCGACCTACGAGAATCGAAGAGGTCTTAGGCTAAATGAAATGTCATGTGACATCACGATGCGCTTCGGCCCGAATCTGCTGTATTGCTGAGTTTGCTTGATTTTGCTTTAATTTCTGCGATCGCAAAATCCTGGAGGGACTGAATATGAGACCCACATGCGTGCACACACACTCTGTACTAACGAGCTCATGTTTGAACGAAAACACCTCCGCGAGTCAGAAATTGGACTGTCCAAGCAGTACACAAAGGCAATGTCGTTTTGCCAATTGTGCAATCGACCTTTCCGGTTGGTCCCAGGTGACGCTTCAGAAAGTATCAGGATGAATCGGACACCTATGAATATCAAATTCTCAATGGCTTTGACTTTATTTTATTAAAAAAAATACTTTGAATGCTTTAAAGGTGCAATAGTCATTTGTTTTAAATACTTTGTACAAATAACCTGGAGGATCTCATATCTGCTTTTTTCCTCTCTCCAGGTTCCGATCCATCAGTTTAAGGAGCGGCAGAAGTCATGTCTGGTATAGCTTTGAGTCGCCTCGCTCAAGAACGAAAGGCTTGGCGGAAAGATCATCCGTTTGTAAGTAAACTGGAATTCGGTTTGTATTAAAAAAAATGCATATATAGTGGATATAAAAAGTCTACACCACTGTTAAAATGGCAGGTTTTTTTGATGTAAAAAAAAATGAAACCTGGAGAATCTTTACCTATTAATTAAAGTGAAAAACAATAAGAATCATTTTAGTGGAGAAACAAAAATATATTTTTTTAAAAATGTACAATAACCTGGTTGCATAATTGTGCACACCCCTAAATTAAAACTTAGTTGAAGCACCTTTTATATTTTATATCAGCATTCAGTCTTTTTAGGTAAGAGTCAGTCAGTTTGGAGCATCTTGTCCTGACTTAGTAATATTTTGATTTTCTTCCTTGCAAAAGCGTTCTAACGCTGTCAGATTGACTGGGGATTTCCTGTGCACAGCCCTCTTCATGTTACCCCACAGATCGTTGATTGGATTCAGGTCTGGACTCTGGCTGGGCCGTTCCAAAACCTTGAACTTGTTTTGGTGAAGCCATTCCTTTGTTGATCTGGAGGTTTGCTTTGGGTCGTTGTCACGCGGAAAGCTGAGATTCCTCTTCTTTAGCAGAAGACTTTAGGTTTTGTGCCAATATTTACTAATATTTGGAGCTATTAATTAGCCCCAGTTCCAGCTGGAGAAAAACAGCCCCAAAGTAAGATAATGCCATCACCATGCTTCCCCGAGGGGATGGTGTTCTTTTAGTGCTGTGCTGTTTTTGTGCAAAACATATCTCTTGGTATTATGGCCAAAAAGTTTTACTTTGGTCTCATCTGACCACAACACATTATTCCACATGGTTTTGGGAGATTGCACGTATTTAAAAAAAAAATAAAATAATATAATAATAATAAATGTTTTGGTTAATAAAGGCTTTCGTCTTGCCACCCTACCCCACAGCGCAGGGATATGAAGAATTTGGGAGATTGTCACATGTAGGGAGCAACCAGTACTTGCCAGAAATTGCTGCAATTCTTAGAATCTTGCTGTAGGCCACTTGGAAGCCTCCCTGACCAACTTTCTCCTGATCTTCTCAAGTTTAGAGGGACGTCCTGTTATTAGTAGTGTCACGGTCATGTCATATTTTCTCCACTTGTTGATTATTTGTCTATACTGAGTTCCATGGTATATCCAATGCCTTGGAAATTTTTTGTAGCTCTCTCCTGATTGAGATTTTTCAACAAAGAGGACCCGTACCTCTTTGCAGCCCATGGCTTTTCCATTTGGAGCTTACCAAGATGTTAGGAGAGTCCTATAGGAACAGCTGGACTTTATTTGGGGTCATTGAGTGCAGGTGTATACTAATTTATATTTAACATGAGTTTGAAAAACACCATGATATTTCAAAAATCTCTCTCTCCTGTCCATCACAGTTAATAGAGTAAATATCTGTACTCGAACAAATACACTACACAGTACAATCACTATTCAAAAGCAGTCCAATCATCGGTGATGCAATTAGACTTGAAGACCAGCTTTCAGCTGGAGTCATATCTGTAACAACGCAGATTAGTCTGACTGGAGTCAGAGCACGCTAAGCACATGCACCTCGACAGAGATGTAAAAATGCACTCAGAAGGAGAGCACTGATCAATTTCATTATTTATCACCAATCTGATGGCGTGTCTAAAGTGTCCTTAGTGTATGAATGGGTGTGTGATTGTGTATGTGATTGTGCCCTGCGATGGACTGGCACCCTGTCCAGGGTGTACCCCGCCCTGTGCCCGATGCTTCCTGGGATAGGCTCCAGGTTCCCCGTGATCCTGAAAAAGGAGTAATAGGTAGTGAATGGATGGATCACCAATCTGATTAATGCCGTGTGTGTGTGTGTGTGTGTGTGCCTTCTAAAATTAGCAACTGAGATTTTGTTCTTCAGCGAGTCTGAGCAGGAAGATTTGCCATCACACTCGACTCCTCACATGGAAAATATACGCAGTTTGACCCCAGATCTAGTGATAACCCCACCTACGAGCTTTCCACTGCCAATTGTGTGTGTGTGTGCTAGTTTTAGTGTTATCGTCATCATGTCGGAATTATAGTAATTAAAAGCTTCTGGGTTGTTTAAAAAAACAAAAAGCATTCACGTTTTTACTGAACATGTAATTACCGGATGGAAATTTGGATGTGCTTTGATGCAGTGGTGCTTGATTGTTTATGTAAGTATCTGTATAACTGACTTTTCTGAAGTTTTGAAAGTAGATAAAGAAATCCCAATTAAACAAAGGAGACAAAAATATTATACTTGGTCATTTATTTACAGAGGATAATGTTCCAATATTACATATCTGTGAATTGCGAAAGTATGTGAACCTCTAGGATTAACAGTTAATTTGAAGGTGAAATTACAGTCGGGTGTTTGCAATCAATGAGATGACAATCAGGGTGAGTGAGAGCCCTGTTTTATTTAAAGAACAGGGATCTATCAGAGTCTGATCTTCACAACACATGTTTGTGGAAGTGTATCATGTCATGAATAAAGGAGATTTCTGAGGACCTCAGTAAAAGAATTCTTGACACTCATCAGGCTGGAAAAGGTCACACAACCATCTCTAAAGAGTTGGGACTCCACCAATATACAGTCAGACGGATTGTGTACAAATGGAGGAAGTTCAAGACCATTGTTACCCTCCCCAGGAGTGGAGACCAACAAAGATCACTCCAAGAGCAAAACGTTTAATAGTCCACGAGGTCACAAAGGAACCAGGGTAACTTCTAAGCAATTAAAGGCCTCTCTCACATTGGCTAATGTTATTATTCATGAGTCCACCATCAGGAGAACACTGAACAGTAATGGTGTCCATGGCAGGGTTGTAAGGAGTAAAACACCACTCTCCAAAAAGACCATTGCTGCCCAACTGGTGTTTTCTAAAAATCAAGTGGACAAACCAGAAGGCTAGTGGAACAATATTTTGTGGGTGGATGAGACCATAGTAGTATTTTTGGTTTAAATGAGAAGCGTTATGTTTGGAGAAAGGAAAACACTGCATTCCACTATAAGAACCTTATCCTATTCGTGAAACATGGCGGTGGTAGTATCATGGTTTGGGCCTGTTTTTTCTGCATCTGGGCCAGGACGACTTGCCATCAATGATTGAAGAATGACACCTGAATTAGTTATGCCACTAACAGATATATAACATTGGATAATTTTCCTCAATAAATAAATGACCAAGTATAATATTTTTGTCTCGTTTGTTAATTGGGTTCTCTTTTGTCTCGTTTGTTAATTGGGTTCTCTTTGTCTACTTATAAGAAAATCTGATGTTAATGTCCATGCACACACACAGAAAATTCTAAAAAAGGGTTCACAAACTTTCAAGCACCATTGTAGGTATAATAAGTATAATGTCGGGATTTACTTCGACATCAAACACAGAGCAGTTTCCTGATCTGTCCGAAAGACCTTAAGCTAAAGTGTTTGTTGCCATAGAAACGACTCAGATGAACAGCTTGAATATCCGAGATTTCGTCTTGAAATTGCTATAAATACAAGATAAGTTCGGTGAGACTTTTCCAGACACGTATGTCTTAATCTTACGCACACGAAATGTCCCGCTGCGTTCAAGGACCAATTATGATGCCTCACTTGCCGCTATCGCTTTACTCACACTTTATTTTTTCTGCCTGTTGATCTTTAGTGTAAAACAGTTGAGAGTGAGAAATAGGAATGACAAAAATATCACGTTTCTCAAACGTGTTTCTACGATTCGCGACACGCATCACGATGTTTGTGAACAGCAATACTAGTAGTGTTTCATAAAGCCAAAACGAAAAAAAACCTCCAGTGATACTTGATTGAATGTCTGTAAAATATGACTTTAATTGTTTATTGCACATAGGCGTCACAAAAGTGTATCGTTTTTCTGCTTCATCTCCATTTTGTTCATTGTAAATTTCCCAGTGTTTAACGAGTATCCAGATTCCTCTAGCAACAATTATAGGTTTGATTAAATTCTGGTTTGGGGTTTGTTTGTCATTTGACTGACCTTCGTAAATGAATTTTTTTATATTTAAAAAAATATAAATAAATTCTAAATATTTAGAATGAACCAAGATTAAGTACAACATTTGAACATCATCTGCTCTGTTTGTACATTTAAAAAAACAAAAAAAGTGAGATAACAGTAAAACATATACTGACATGATTTATCGTGATATCGTTATATCCTAATTTCTCAATTCAATTCAACTTTATTGCCATTATACCAATACAAGGGTTACAGTACAACACAACTCTACTAGGCTACTTCTCTGGTGCAAGACAATAGACAGTCAATAAAAGATATGTGCAAGGTACTGTAACTGCAAGTGGTAGATTTTTAAAGTGCAAACTATATTTAAAACTTCTATTGATAGTTGCAGACAAATGCTTGATTTTGTGGCATTTAAAAAAAAATTTCTTTAAAATTTGCGATGCAGTTTTTCTGTTTTTTTTTTTTTTTTGTTTTTTTTTCCGAAAAAATTGGCGACTACTTGAAATGGCGAAATCGCACAATGTTTTTGCATGCTCTTTTTTAGTGATCTTTGCTGGTAAAAGAGAGCTTTTAGCTGCTCTCGTGTTCGAATCATGTGGCTGAATGTCTTGTTCCAAATCTGCGGAAATCCTGCGGTAACTTTGAAAAATAGCGAGCTCCTCCGAGTATTGTGGCGATTTTGCGTTAATTTCTGCAGTTGTAAAATCCTTTAGGGATTCCTTAAGGAATAAATATGAAGTCCTTGATCGATTTATATTGAGGGGGACTGTGATATGCTCTCGGAAAACATCCCCCAAATTATACATACCGCTGATTTAAAATGAGCTTTCACCCTTTGGTGCACTGGATGCAGTTTTGTTAAAGACTCGGTTTTTAGATAGTTTTAAGTCATTTCTGTTTTGTTGAGCCTGATGTTGATTGATTTGTTTGTTTTCTTCGCAGGGTTTTGTAGCTGTTCCAACCAAAAACCCAGATGGAACGATGAATCTGATGAACTGGGAGTGTGCCATCCCTGGAAAGAAAGGGGTGAGGATCTTTCCGCAAGTTAGGGAGAGCTAGCAGACTTTAGTATCTAACTTTTTTCTTTCTTTCCACTGTCACCGATACATTTTTCGTTACACCGCACAAACATAATTAAGCAATTATTGAGGAAAAAAAAATAATTAAACGGTGACTGTGTGTTATGCAGGTCTGATATGGTAACTACTTTTTGAACCTCCCCACTGAAAGATGTATGTGTTTATGAAAAGTGAGGACCGTGGGGAATGTATATGTTGGTGACTGTAAAGGATCCTGAAGCACTGTATATGATGTTTGATGCGTGAGCTGGGCCTGTTTGCACTCTGCAGTAGCTTTCACTCAAACAGTTTTGGTTAGCGACTAGCTAGAACCATCCAGGAAGCCACAACCCCAAGGTAGGAAACTGTTGCACTCAGACCGAAGATCTGCAAAGTGTTTACGCTGCCAAGATAGAAGCACAGTGTCAGTAGCCAAGCTGAAGAAGTGTCAAAATGACGCCGCATTTTATTCCAAAACAGTGTAGACTGTAAGGTTGAAATGTACGTGAAGTGGCTAGAGAGTAGACAGTATGATCTATAAGTGCTAGCTCGTAATTTATTACAGTTCATAATCTCAGCATCATGTGAAGTAGGTGGTTTCTCATAAAATGCATATGAATATACGCTGGTTTGGCCTTTCAGAGCTCAAACCTGGTACGAGTGCTACTAAATACACTTCCCTTCAATACCTGTAGTTATCCAGTCAGACGTTCACATGTTGCAGCAGTTCACATCAGAATGGGGAGAGAATGTGATCTCGGTGACTTTTTAACTGTGGCATGGGGGTTTGCTGCAAATAGGGTGATTTGTGTTTTTCAGAACAGAGGGCGCCTATAGTGGTAACCAGTAGTTTTTAAGATTGATACTGCACAAAAACATAACACTCAAAGAAAACTTTATTAGAAAAATAAACAGCACTGACTGTACCATGAAAATGTACTATACGTTTCAAAATGCTATAAATATATTCATATATATGAACTATTAATTAATAATAAATTAAATAAAAAGATAAACATCCGAACCGAAAAGTAACACTCCAAATAAAAATAGAGACGACCAAAATGATAAAAAAAAAAACACTTCAAATAACACAACAAAATTAGTCATTGACGGTTTTTATTTGAACTCTAGAAGCCGCTCCCGTACAGGATAACGAAAGCGGACCCTTCTCAGCCGCTCTGCAACGGATGCAACCGGGATACACTATCGGTGTGGATTTTTCTGCAGATAAACGATAGTTCCAGCGATCCGTTATCTCTGCCGGTTAATCAACCGACCTCTGTTTCAGAAACTGCTGATGTCCTGGGATTTTCACACGCAACAGTCTCTTGAGTTTACAGGAAAGTTACGGTAACTACGATAACCACTCTGTACAGCCGTGGTGAGCAGAAAAGCATGTCCGAACACGCAGCATGCTGAATCCGAGACTGCACTGGGCACAGGAGCGGATCGGAAAAGCATTACTTAGTCTTCAATAAATGCATGAAAGAGAGCAGGTGTTCCTATTAAAGTGGCCACTGAGTGTAAATACAGAACAGAAATAAAGGGCAAATGTGTGTCGAAGGTTTTCCAACTAGAAAACTAGTTTCTTCTTTTGCATTAATTTGTTTGGTATATATTTTTCCTCCTTCAGACACCGTGGGAAGGCGGCTTGTTCAAACTGCGGATGCTCTTCAAGGACGATTACCCGTCCTCCCCTCCAAAATGTGAGTGATGCGTATGTACTTTTCCAGTGTTATTACTTCACCCATGTTCTCGACGTAAGGCTGATTCGATCGACGGCCGTTTGTTCTCGCCAGGTAAATTTGAGCCGCCACTTTTCCACCCAAACGTATATCCCTCCGGCACTGTGTGTCTATCCATTTTAGAGGAGGACAAAGACTGGAGGCCAGCGATCACGATCAAGCAGGTGAGCCGATTATAACGTCTGCTTTGCACTTTGCATGTAGCGTGTTTTGAGATGGCGTTTGCCTCCTCACTCCGGGTTTCTGCCTGCTTTTAACCTTCGTATTATTAATTATTCATAAACCTCTCTGAATTAAAGGCTGGCTGTGAAAAGTAGCATTTTCGGTGCAGGAAAAAAAGGGTTTGGTTACCAAAAAAGAAAATCCACTCTAAAGCTAAAACTACTCAGAAAAGTGAGTTACTAAGAAGTTCTGCTTGAAATAAATTGAGTGTGTTATTTAAGGAAAAACACATGCTTATATGAAGATCCACGGCAGGGTGGCGTGACTTGTCACACAGCACAGTTACGCTCACCGTCCCGAAGTGGATTATTATCTCATAACCACTGATCTAGAGTGTGTGTGAGTCCGCTTACTGCCATTTATACACTGTGTCCTTTATTAGTGAACCTCACATCACACTTTAACGGTTTATATTTAGATTTATTGTTGTGGAACGTCCTAGAGACAAGTTACTTCCTGTTCTCACTTACATTATAACCGCTGTAAAGTCATCTCCACACAGGCATCTCTTTCTCTCCCTGTGTCTCTCTCTGTCTCTCCCTGTCTCTCTCTCTCACACACTCTCTGTCTGTCTCTCTCTTTGTGTCTTTTTGTGTGTCTGTGTCTCTCTCTCTCTCTCACACACTCTCTTTCTGTCAGTCTCTCTCTGTGTCTCTTTGCGTGTCTGTGTCTCTCTCTTGCTCTCTCTCCCTCTGTGTCTATAGATGTACATGTGTGTTTCTCCGTACGTATAAGTGTCTGTGTGAGCTGTTACTATAGAAACGTATTGGAATGAGCGCACCCTACAGAACCACAAAAAACATTACACGCTTTCTGACCTGTCAGATTATTCAAATAATGTGAGTAATTTTTAGAATTAAAATGAAAGTGCTGTAGTATAAGCAGGATGATCCACGGCTAGGTGTGCATTACACAATTTTAATGCATTCCTCCTGGCGTCAGCAGGTTCTTCTGTCTCCATGTCATGCATTAAAATCATGTAGCAGACACCTAGCTGTGTATTATACCGTGGTCACTTGTCAGCATTGATGAGTTAAAGCTGTCATTGATTTTTGCAGTGCAGAATTTGACTGAATGAAAAATAACGGAAATAATAGATCTAGAATTCGGCCCGCTTTAAATCATACTGTTAAATCAGAGTGAAATATTGTTGAACTTTATCACTAAAAATAAACAATACTGACTATACCATGAAAATGTAGTGTTTTCCTTAATGAAATAAATAATAATAATAAAAAAAAAATATATATATATATACACATACACACACACACACTAGTGCAGGTCATAAAATTAGAATATCATCAAAAAGTTGATTTATTTCAGTAATTCCATTCAAAAAGTGAAACTAGTATAATGTATACATTCATTACACACAGACTGATATCTCTCAAGTGTTCATTCCTTTTAATTTTGATTATTATAACTGATGACTAATGAAAAACCAAAAATCAGTATCTCAGAAAATTAGAATACTGTGAAAAGGTTCAATTTTGAAGACACTTTGTGCCACACTCTAATCAGCTAATTAACTCAAAACACCTGCAAAGGCTTTAAATGGTCTCTCAGTTTAGTTCTGTAGGCTACACAATCATAGGGAAGACTTCTGACTTGACAGTTGTCCAAAAGACGACCATTGACACTTTGCACAAGGAGGGCAAGACACAAAAGGTCATTGCTAAAGAGGCTGGCTGTTCACAGAGCTCTGTGTCCAAGCACATTAATAGAGAGGTGAAGGGAATGAAAATATGTGGTAGAAAAAAGTGTACAAGCAATAGGGATAACCGCACCCTGGAGAGGATTGTGAAACAAAACCCATTCAAAAATGTGGGGGAGATTCACAAAGACTGGACTGCAGCTGGAGTCAGTGCGTCAAGAACCACCACACACAGACATATGCAAGACACGGGTTTCAGCTGTCGCATTCCTTGTGTCAAGCCACTCTTGAACAAGAAACAGCGTCAGAAGCGTCTAAAGACAAAAAGGACTGGACTGCTGTTGAGTGTTCCAAAGTTATGTTCTCTGATGAAATTTTGCATAAAATAAATTTTGCATTTCCTTTGGAAATCAAGGTCCCAGAGTCTGGAGGAAGAGAGGAGAGACACAGAATACATGTTGCTTGAACTCCAGTGTAAAGTTTCCACAGTCAATGACGGTTTGGAGTGCCATGTCATCTGCTGGTGTTGGTCCACTGTGTTTTCTGAGGTCTAAGGTCAAGGCAGCCGTCCACCAGGAAGTTTTAGAGCATTTCATGCTTCCTGCTGCTGACCAACTTTATGGACATGCAGATTTCATTTTCCTACGGGACTTTTTACACCTGCACACAGTGCCAAAGCTACCATTACCTGGTTTAAGGACCATGGTATCCCTGTTCTTAATTGGCCAGCAAACTCGGCTGACCTTAACCCTATAGAAAATCTATGGGGTATTGTGAAGAGGAAGATGCGATACGCCAGACCCCACAATGCAGAAGAGTTAAAGGCCACTATCAGAGCAACCTGGGCTCTCATAACACCTGAGCAGTGCCACAGACTGATCGACTCCATGCCACGCCGCATTGCTGCAGTGATTCAGGCAAAAGGAGCCCCAACTAAGTATTGAGTGCTGTACATGCTCATACTTTTCATGTTCATACTTTTCAGT
>JAFFST010044821.1:38556-80762 GCA_022414735.1 Noturus placidus | reverse complement strand
CCCCCCCCCCCCCCCCCAATCTGGCCTCCGTTTATTCTCTTCAGCGATTTTAATGATATAAGACATGCTGTTACTTAAACATCAGTATTCCAACTGCTGTAAAATGTTGCTTTTATACTTTAATGAATTTTTTTTTTTTTTAAGTGAGTCTATATTACGTTCCATTCCTGGTGTGGGCAGTGTAGACAGCATGTTGTAATATACAGTATGATAGATTTTTGCTGCCTTGGCCAACTTAAAAAAAAAAAATAAGAATAATAATAAAAAAAAAAAGCCCACTGAAAGATATACAGTGATCTGTGTCGATGTCTTTGTTCTTGTAAGTGTTTAGAGTAAATAAAATGTTTATACATTGCCAAACTAGTTTTGTCTATCTGTATGAAATGGTTGTGATTAAAATGCTGTCCGTCAAGGATCTACAACTGCTTACAGTGCTGGGTAAAAAGTATTTCTTCTGCTTTTGTATACACAAATATCCCATACTAAATTGTTTCAGAAATTAAAACAAAATCTAAGATTAAACAAAGGCAACCTCAGTGAACATAAAATGCAGTTTTTAAATGAGAAGTTGGGTAAAAGGTCTTACCCAGTAACACATTATGGCACAGTTGAAACAAATTCCAGAAATGATGAAGGAGGTGATTAAAATACATCAGTCTGGGAAGGGTTAAAAAGCTATTTTAAAGGCTCTGGGATGCCAAAGAACCGCAGTGAGAGCCATTATCTCCAAACAGAAAACCTTGACACAGTAGTGAACCTTCCCAGAAGTGTCCGACTTTCCAAAATTCCTCCAAGAGCACAGCAACTACTCATACCTCATACAGGAAGTCACAAAAGAGCCAAGGACAACATCAAAGGAACTACAGGCCTCTCTTGCATCAATAAAGCGCACTGTTCATGACTCCAGTATCAGAAAGACACTGGGCAAAAATGGCTTCCATGGGAGAGTGGTGAGGTGAAAACCACTGCTAATCCAGAAGAACACACCTTAATTCAATTTTATTTGTATAGCCCTTTTTACAATATAAATTGTCTCAAAGCAGCTTTACAGAACTATATAAACACAGTATACAGATGTTAAAAGTGCGAATTTATCCCAATTGAGCAAGCCGGTGGCAAAGAAAAACTCCCTAAGATGTTAAGAGAAGAAACCTTGAGAGGAACCAGACTCAGAAGGGAACCCATCCTCATCTGGGTAACAATGGGTAGTGTGAGAAAGTTCATTATGGTTTTATATGAAGTCTGTTTGGCCTTAGAAGCAGCCGTAGTCCCAGAGTAGATTGGAGTAGATGATCCTCAAACCTTTTGTGAGAATGTTCTGTGAATTGATGAGTCGAAAGTAAAACTGTTTGGAAGACAGGCTCCCATTACATCTGGAGTAATCCAAACACAGAATTCCACAAAAAGAACATCATACCTACAGTTAAGCATGGTGGTGGAGTGTGATGGTGTGGGGATTCCTTGCTGCTTCAGGGCCTGGGCAACATTGAGAGAAACATGAATTCTGCTCTTTACCAGAAAATCCTAAAGGAGAATGTCCGGTCTTCAGACTGTAAGTTGAAACTCTAAACGCAACTGCATTATGCAGTAAAACAATGATCCAAAGCATATGAGTATGTTCTAGTCCTAGAAGTAAGTGAAAGACTCCCTTTTGCTTCAGTAAATAAATAAAACCATATTATGTTTTTCAGGTTCTCCTTGTTTTATTTTGTATTTCATTTGAAGATAAAATTATTTAGTAAGGGGAAGAAAAGACAAGATGGAATTACCGGTACTAAACCGATCATTACCAGTTTTCCATTTTCACCATTTGCTAGTTTACGTAATAAATGACGATAGTCATAAGACACACAGCAATTTATACACTTACCCATGGTTACAATGCAAGGAAATATTTATATTTAAATAAAGAGCTTGTAAATGTCTGCAACAGTGTCCTATTTAAAAGAATTCACAGAGCCTTAAGCTCGAGGGGCTAGCTGATTGCTGTCTTTAAACAGCAGGTTAAACAAAATTAAGGCACAATGCAAATTACAGGTCTGCAATGCAAATTAAATCATTAGTGCTGCCACAATTGCCCGGCACGCTGGAGTGATACAGCTCATTTTAATCCTCTGGGCATTAGAAGAAAAAAGAAAAGAAATGAAAAGAAAGTTGATGTGATTCTGCCTTTTAAATGTCTCTTTCCTTAGGGGCTTCCATTACATTTAGCCTTCCATTTAGCACATGAATGGAAATTGCATTTCGGTTTTATTATACTGCTCATGGTAAAGCCAATTAGCCAAGTTTCATCAAAGAACAATCATACAGTCGTTGAACGTCATGGATATTGCTGACAGGACCCCAGCATGCTGTGGGAAAAGGTGGTGCCATGGTGTTTTGTTTTCCATGAAGCTTTACAGCAATAAAATGTAAACAGTGAACATAAATGAAGAAACGCAAATGTTCTGCTCATTGTTCCCATTCCTTACAATCTGGCTGGTAACTAGAACAACAGTTATTTTAAAGATGCCATGAGGCAGCCAGTTCATGCATCTCACACCAGCTGGGTGGGTAAATGATGTGCCCATGGAAACGAAGCAGAGAGCCATTATAAGCCTTTTTTTCTGATCACAATAACAGCCAGAGTCCTTCTGTAGTCGCTCCCCAAACTGCAACCGCATCGCCAATGCTGACCAAATGATGTGTGCCAATTATGAGATGTTTCGACCATGTATCCCATATGCAAGAGCATCATTTGAACCCAACAAAGGCTCACAGCTTACATAACAACTCATGAATCCATAAGACACAACATTCTCGCAATATGTACTAAAAACTAAAAAGAAAGCAGACCTGATACTCCAATCCAATCCTCAAATATGGGCATAAGTAATAAAAATATCATCAAAGACAATTTCGTCACATGAATACATAACGGTTCGCTTCTTTTTGATGCCAACCTTACATATGAATGCTGCAAAGGTTGTCAGTAAAGAGATCTTAAAACAGATTTTGCCATTTGATCTTTTCAACTAAGCGCTGCAGATTTGAATATGAAAACAGCAGAAAGGCTCACTTGTGGGATGTGAAGTTTAGAGAGCCTCTTATGAGCCATCCGACGCATGACAACATCATCTATTTACAAAGGGAGTTCAGAAAAAACGAATATATTTACAATGGCTAAAGATGGATGAAAGCTGGCGTTACCAGTCTAGTAACTTTCCTTTATTCGTAATGTTAGCATTTTACTATTGGATTAACATGTACCAAAAGCTTTGTGCTGAATGTCCAAGGATATAAGGAATAAAATATGTGCGCTGTTAAATGAAAATAATCAAATTTAGGTGGTGTGATGCATGTCCGGGAGTGTTTTATTCCACTTAAACCACAGAAACTTGCCAACGATGACAATTTTGTAGCAACACATCCTGCTTTTTTACCGTTTAGTCACATTTAATGTTGTGTCACATTAGTTGCTGTTATCACTTATGCTATAGCACCTATAAACCTTCGTTCCCTGACCAGCCTTTCTTTTTTTTCTCCATTTTGAATTTAATAATACAAGAAATATGTAAGTTTTTATGTTAACAACAAACTGGAAACTTCTCTGTCTGGAAGACTCCGCTGATGTTGATGGCACATGTTGACCTGCTATGGCATTACTGTCTGCCACACCTTCTCTTACTAACTGTTACAATGCAGTGACAACAAAAAACAAAGAAAATGCTCCAACGACTCCCAAGAATTCCTACTCAGGAACTTGGCATGGTCTCCTAAACTCCGAGTTCATTGACAAGGAACTTGTCTGGTTCCTCTCTAGGTTTCTTCCTCTTAAACATCTTAGGGAGTTTTTCCTTGCCATTGTCGCCACTCAGTGTCTTTCTCAGTTTGGGATAATTACTCATTTTTACTGTGTGTGTACTGTGTTTCTAATCCTGTAAAGCTGCTTTGTGACAATGTCTATTGTAAAAAGCGCTATACAAATAAAATTGAATTGAATTGAATTGAATTGCTCTATCATTGGTCTCCTAAACTCTGAGTTCAGCAAGTAATGTCAAATGAACATGGCTGCTCGCGGCATGAACAGTAAACAGAGCAGCATTTCTTAAATGACTGCACATACAACTATTTCCTTTAGATCAATCAATAGTCAGACATATCCTTCCATCCATCCATTTTCTGTACTTCTTATCCTACATAGGGTCCTGCGGAGCCTGGAATCAATCCCAGGGAACTTGGGGCACAAGTCGGGGTGCCAATCCATCGCCCGGCACAATCACACATAACTTCACACACTACAGACAATTTGGAAACCAATTAGCTTACAGCGAATGTATTTGGACTGGGGGAGGAAATCAAAGTACCCGAAAAAAAACCCCAGAAGTACCGGGAGAACATGCAAGCTCAACGCACACAGGGCGGAGAAGGATTCGGACCTCCAACCCCAGATGTGTGAGGCAAGAATACTAACCACTAAGCAACCATTTTGAGGAGGTAAACATACATCACTCATCACAGTTAGCTGGTTAGTTTGTTTCTAACAAAAGACAAACTTGAAGGAGTCCATGTTTTTTTCTCTCTCTGAAGCTTGAATGCTCTGTCAGAGCCAGATCTTCTGACCAATCAGATTCAAGAATTCAGCATCACTTTGGTATAATTTTCATTAACTCATGAAAATGCGATATAACCCTGTGAGATGGCCAGTGGCATTAGACATTTTCACAATAAAAGTTTGGTCCCCTGTGCCTGTGGCTTCCCTAGCAGTTTTCACTGGCAATTTGGCAACTGCTTGTCTTTGGTTTAACGCCTGTGTATTGGCTAATTTCAGACATGTGAGGAACCTCACTCTAGCAACCACGTAATTAATGTGTCTGAGTCTATTTATAGCAGCAAGATAGCGAGAGAGGCACTGCAGATGGGTGGGTGGTTACACATGGTGGTCATAATGGTCTGAGGATTGATACGCTTAGGGATGTGATGCCATTTTATTTTTATTTTCCTGGGAAGCAGGTGGATGATACATCTAAACAGGCATCTTGAAACATTATGTGAAAAAAAACAACATTCATCTTATTTCCAATTTCGCCTACCTGACAACTCACGAGTGAATTTCTTCCGCTACCAATCTCCACATATATTTCACAATAGGGTTTCACATGGTGGGGCACATGGTGTTGCTACTCATTTGTGACATAAGGGCAATGTGCCACACTGAAAAGAATTAAAACCTTCACTGCACTGCTTTTTCCATCACTTTATCTAATCAGTGAAAAACAATCACAGAGGGTTGATTTTTTTAAGAATTAAATGCTGACTTCCTGTGAGAAGAGAATGTAATACACTATTGAATTGCATTTCATCAGTGTGTTGTAGTCATGCCACACTAAAATGCAATCACTGCCCAATCACAGCCCTAAGCATAAGAGCACAGAGGGGGAGGGGCATGGCAGCAGTAACAAACGAATAAGATTAAAAAGAAAAGAAAAAAACAAACAGAAAGGACCTATTATTCATACACATGACTAAACCACTCCAAATTGAGTTCAGCTACACCCTGTTTGCTTTGATTGTGTCTCTAGAACGTGATTGGAGTCTACTTTCAATTCAATTGATTGTACATTATTTAGAAAGGCATACCCTTTGTAAATGGTAAATGGCGCACTTATATAGCGCTTTTATCCACAGCGCTTTACACTGTGTCTCATTCACCCATTCACACACCAATACTAGCAGAGCTGCCATGCAAGGTGCTAACTTGCCATCGGGGGCAACTTAGGGTTCAGTGTCTTGCCCAAGGACACTTCGGCATGTGGAGTCATCCGGGTCGGGATTCATCCGCCAACCCTATGATTAGTGGATCGATTAGTGGACACTTGTGTGTAAATTGTCTCACAATTCACAGAGTATTTCAGAGCAAAAACCAAGCCATGAAGTCCAAGGAACACCATGACGTCCAAGTGAGGATATAAAATTCTGTTCTCCATATCTAAAGTATTGAGGAGCATAGTGGGCTCCATCACTGACAAATAGAATAAGTGTGAAACCACCAGGACTTTCTAGGGCTGGCTAAACTCAGTAACTGGGCTGAAAGGGCCTTGGTCAGGGAAGTGACCAAGAACCCACTGGACACTCTAACAAAGCTTCAGAACTAACCATTTCAGAAATACTCCATAAATCAGGCTTTTATGGAAGGCTAGATGGAAGTAATTCCTAATAAAATGATTATGGCAGGCACTTAAAGGACTCTGAGAGCTTGTGGAAATGATTCTCAATTGGATGAGACAAAAAAATAACTTTTTGATTTGAACTCCAAGGGTTACATCTGGTGAAAACGAGGTAATACTATCCCTAAGGTGAAGCATAATGGTGGCAGCATTTGCTTTGGGAGTGTTTCTCAGTGGCCAGGAAAGGGAGACTGGTTAGAATTGAAGGAAAGATGAATGCAGACATATACAGACAGGTCCTTGAAGAAAACCTGCTTCAGAGTGCACAAAATCTCAGACTGGGGCGACGGTTAAACTTTCAGCACAATAACAACCTGAAGCATACAGCCGAGACAGTCTCTGAATGTCCTTGAGTGGCTTGGCTCATTTTCCTTGCCTGTACTCGTGGCCTTATTCTTTGATCACTACCCACTACCCACAGCTTGTGAGCATAGGTGAGGATAACGCTGAAGTGAAGAGGTGAAGCTCCTGCTCCACCACTACAGATTCTTAAAGAAACATTGCTTCTACTATCATTTGGCAATTTTACACTCTAGGCTGTAGGGATGGACCTGCGTGAAGCTGCCCCCCCCCCCCCCCCCCCAACACAAAATGTCAGCAAAATAGTCTCAATCGTTTGAGCTTTGTTTGTGCTGGTTTGTGCTTTAAAAAATTTTCGTTTGTGCTGCTTTTGTTCAGGAGATATTAACAGATTAATTATAGGTCATCCTGGGGTCACTCAGCCCCCCCTATGCTCCAAATTAATCCAAAATGGTCTCATTCGTTTGTTTTTTGTTTGTGCCGGTTTGTGCTGTAAAAATTTTCGTTTGTGCTGCTTTCGTTCAGGAGATATTAAGCATTTAATTATGGTATGATGACGTCACCAAAATTGAGACTATTTTGCTGACATTTTGTGTTGGTGGGGGGGCCAACTTCACACAGGTTAGGGATGGCTATGGTGACCATGACTAAATCTGCGTTTACATCGTAGCCGTTGAAGCCAAAGTTGCTAAGCAGAAAGTATATAAAAAAAACAATCCATTGAGGGAGCCAAAACAATCCACCTTGCACCTCTGTCCAAGAGAGAATGAACTTATTGAGACAGACCAGCAATTAATTATCCCCAAGACCTGAAACTCCAACAAAGGAGGAAGCTGGAGGTTAACACAGCAGTTTGTTTCCGTTAACATTAAGATCCATCTTGTAGAACCCACTTTTATTTGATTATACCTATTTAGTAGAAACTTGTCAAATTAATGCATAAACTCCTGTTATAAAGTTTGTTCGTTAGAACTGAAAGGAATTTGTCATGCATGTACTAATTTAGCTGGCATTAAACGAGCAATGTCAAACATTGTTTTGCTTCTGTGTTTGTGCTCTGGATCTGTTTATACTGAATTTGTACAAACACTTTATTGCTGTCTTAATATAATCCAAAAAAAAAAAAAAAGGAGCAACATAGTACAAGAGTATACAGTATCTCATAAAAGTGAGTACACCCCTCACATTTTTGTAAATATTTGATTATATCTTTTCATGTGACAACACTGAAGAAATGACACTCTGCTACAATGTAAAGTAGTGAGTGTACAACTTGTGTAACAGTGTAAATTTGCTGTCCCCTCAAAATAACTCAACACACAGACATTAATGTCTAAACCGCTGTAAACAAAAGTGAGTACACCCCTAAGTGAAAATGTTCAAATTGGGCCCAATTAGCCATTTTCCCTCCCTGATGTCATGTGACTTGTTAGTGTTACAAGGTCTCAGGTGTGAGTGGGGAGCAGGTGTGTTAAATTTGGTGTCATCGCTGAGGTACCCATGCTGACCCCTGTCCACCTCCTACAATGGGCACGTGAGCATCAGAACTGGACCATGGAGCAATATAAGAAGTTGGCCTGGTCTGATGAATCATGTTTTCTTTTACATCATGTGGATGGCCAGGTGTGTGATCATCGCTTACCTGGGGAAGAGATGGCACCCCAGTATGCACTATGGGAAGAAGGCAAACCGGCGGTTTTGCTTGAGGACCACAGGAAGAGCACTACATTGGGTAACCTACACTATATGGCCAAAAGTATGTATACACCTGACCATAACACCCAAATATGGTTCTTCCACAAACCTGAAAGCGCACAATTATCTAGAATGTCTTTGTATGCTGTAATTTCCTTCATTAGAGCTAAAAGGCCCGAACCTCTCCAGCATGACAATGCTCCTGTGCACAAAGCGTTCTCCATGAAGACATAGTGGAGTGGAAGAACTCGAGTGTCCTTCACAGAGCCCTGACCTCAACCTTCACTGAACACCTTTGGAATGAATTTGAGCTCTGATTGGGAACTCTGACTCATGGGTATGGGAATGAGCACAAAATCCACACACTTTCTAAATTGGAGAAGAAAGCCTTCCTAGAAGAGTGGAGGTTATTATAAAAGCAAAGGGAAAACTAAATCTGTCGTTTTTGGACAGGGCACATGTTGGTGTGATAGTCAGGTGTCCACATAATTTTGCTTAGTGTAATCGTGTAGTCAGCTGAGCACAATAAAACACAGTGTTGAGGAAATGCTGAACGTGTCAGTACGCACGCACACGTTTAATCTGGCCTGAGCGCAGAACCGACGTCCCCACAGCAACAGACCAAATCATGCCAAGTCTGGCTGCACTTCCCTTGACCATATATGGATCCACGGCGACTTGGTGAGACTGGGAAGAGACAAAGCTGCCTCAGGGAATGAAGCGTTTTTCATCGAATAAAGGCAAATGAACCCTTTGGCTTCAGTGAGCATCTCGTCTCGTACCCCCCACACCACCACCCCAATTCCTTCCCCAAACCACCACCTCAATTCCCCATCATCATCATCATCATCATCATCATCATCATCATCATCATCATAAAGCAGCGTCGCCAGCGAGTGGCGCACATTTCCCCTGCGCGTAGGAAAGTGCGAGGCGCGCACACCAGCACCGCACAGCACCGCATGATCCGCGCACAGGTGAGCGCCTTTTCCGTCTTTACGCATCTACTGCCAGCTCTCAGCCGCTCATTCCGACTCACATCAGCTCGAAACACAAGTTGAACCGTGAGTAAAGATTACTCGTGACGGATTAAGCTTGTTTTTCAGTTCAAACTGATCTTTCTCCTCACACTGTCTACAGATGCTGTGCGCTGCGTCTGACTGTCCATCGCGTCCTGTTCCTCTCTCGCGCGCTTTTAACTATGGACAGATCTTCTTCTATTTTTGGTGTTGTTGTTCTCGCTGTGGTTTGAAATGGGGGTTTCCTTCCCATTTCCATTGCATCACCTGTAGCTGTGTTCCAGCAGATGTTTAGTGCAGGAGGAGAGCTGACCAAGGGCGAGGTTTACTTCTTATGTCAGTGGTATTCAGCAAATCATGCAGACTTTTGACTTTTCAGTAGTCTAGTAATGGATTACACTAAGAGCTAGGTTTCTTTTTTGTTTGTTTGTTTTTTGATTTTTTCCCCCAAGTTTGACTCATTGCTGGGTTTTTATCTTGTGCATAAAGAAACATGAGTGCTGAGCTTTACAGCAGTGGTGATGACCAACAGAAGAGAAAAGAAGTCCTGCTCTATTTCTGGCTGTTACAAGTAAATAAAGAACCATTCATAAATGAAAGCATTGAATGTCAGAACATGAAGTGAGTGACATAAAAATGTTTGGTTTTTTTTTAGAAAAGAAAAGGGGAAAAAAAAGAAAAAAAAAACATACATGCACATTTGTTCATTTTTAATTTATAATATAGGTACAAAATATTCTGTTTCTGCTCTATATGAGAAAAGGAATGGAACAAATCTACAGAACAGAAAAAAAAAAACGCTTAAATGAAGGTTAAAAAAAAAAACACTTTTCTGTGATTTTTAAAATTTTCTTTCTTTGCTGTTCAATGAAGTAGGATTGTTCTGCCCATATTTTCCCTTGTATTTACATATGTGTTGATTTATTTATTTATTTTCCTTCAAATGTCTATCAAGTTGTCAAACGGTGCTTCTAGATAAATGACAAGTGGCTAAAAGATTATTGATATCATTGCATGAATAACAGTTCCCCAAACGACACGGACGTTTTTGCTCTAAAGGTTTGTTTCTAACAGTCAGTTCCATAATAATTGGCACCTTTCAAGACATGACTGTGAAATGAGTATATAAAATGAACATTATGCACAATTAAAACAGTCAATTTACTTCTACATCTTAAGACAAAACTTCTGAATTTCTATTAACTTCACCGCTCTATTGTTACCTTCAACTTTTTCCCTAGGGAATAATATAAGGTTGTATAGAGTATTATTACATGAAATAATCCTTTGCCGACAATCAATTCATCCAATGATCAAACAAAAGAGCTTTCAGGATAAATCAATGGATAAAGCAATGGATATGAAAGATACACAAGTACATCGATCATGTCAATCATAACTATGCTAAAAGTCTTACAGCTGTGGGTCTGTTGAAAACGTTCCAGGAACCGGATGCAGTGAGGAGGAGGCTGAGTGAACAGCACAAAGATCCAGTTTGATTCTAAGGCTTGTAAAAGTTCAAAATGAGATGTTAGGAAGGAAGCTGCTTGAAAGAAACTTTTCCTGAGAGCATCTTGCAAAAAGCAGCGTCCGAACATTAAGCGCCATTATAACTTCAACTGGAATCATGTGCTGTGGTCAGGTGAGGCCATTGTTATTTTTGGTGGAAATTTTGTGCTGGAAATGCCCACATACATTACAAACAAGCACCCCTTACAATGTTACTGTAAACTACAGGCTAATGGTGGATCGTTCATGTTTTGGAGCTGGTGATCCACAAGCTTTTTTTAATGGAATATTGATGGTGTCATATATTCTGCTAAGTACCAAGATATTTTAGGCCAAGACTTGGCTTCCTCTGCCAGAAGGTTAAGACTTGACAAACCCCAAACAGTAATCCTAGTCATACATCCAAAGCAACACGTTTGGACTCACACATGCTTGTGGGAAAATAATGAGCGTTTTGTAGTGTGATCTAAACTGAAGACGGCAATCAGCATCAATGCACCAATGCTCAATTTAGTTTTATTTTTTAAAGTAGTAATACTTGCCAGACAGAAGATCAGAACTATTGCTCTATCTAAATGAAGCATCAACAAATATTAACTGTAGGGGTGCAATTCATTTTAAAAAAGGCACTGCTTAAAAAACATGTTTGATTGAAAAAAATATTATGGTGAAATAAAATTATATAGTCTGAAACAAACATGAGCTTTTTTTTTAATGTATATGAGAGTGTGTGAATAATTCTTGATTTTTTTTATTACTTTTATCCATAGTTTACTAGAAAACCCAACTACCGCACAATATACCTTAGGAGTACAGACAGGTCTTTAAAACAAGCCTCATAAATTTTGTTTGTAGACTACTAATGCTGTGAAGAATTTCTGTGACATAAATAATCGTGTAGACATGTATTATTTCAGTTATTTTTTTTTCATTAGCAATATTTTTTGAAAGTTTGGGGCTTATGCACATGCATTTTGGTAACTGACTGGGCGTTAGAGAATGTGCAGGAGGGTTTGTTGCGAAGCCAACCGTATTTCTACATGCGATTAACCAGTCTATATGGTGTGTCTCAACCAGCTCCCTAGTTCAGTAGGTGGGGCACTGGTTCGGGCAATGGTAAGAACCCTGGCTCGCTACACATTGGGACACTGATAACAGAATATCCAGCAACTCGACTTTGTGGTCGCTTTGTAAAACATAACCAAAAAATGTTTAAATATATGTATGGTTTACATGTCATATAAATTTGTTAGCTTAATCACACATATTTCTGTCATAATATGTCTGGCAGGATCGTAGGGAGATAGTGGATTAAAAAAAAATCATTAAACACTTAAAAGTCGTTCGACTCAAACAAATCATATATAGAACATTGAATAAAGTTCAAAATCGCTAATGTGAGTAATCATTTGATTACAAGTTACTTAAATTTGTAGACAAAGTTGCCTGAGAGTTAGTTTTTTTTCAAGCTGAGAGGCTCCAGAACACATGACGTCGTTTCCAGTAAGGGTCCATAGTGAGCATGGACGCTCCCTGGGTATTGTGATGCATCGTGGGAATTCTTTGAATGACAGCACCTAAAATGGCCGACTCCCTGATCAGTACCCTGAACTACTGAACTCAGGAGCTGGTTGAGACGTACTCTACGTCTGAATCTCTAACCTACACACCTAACTAGTTCAACAATCATACTGTAGGTTACGAGAGGTGTGATAGGATGTGCTGTGAGTTGCATATTCTCTTTTGTAACCTAATACATTGTTTAGGTTTATCATTTTAGCACATTTTCTGCTACATACATGTAGTTTTGTACTAAACACATAACTGTAAATAATAAATAAACATTTCATTTAATTTAATTTCTATATTTGTTGTTTGTTTATTGTTTTGTGATTCCACATTAAAAAGTGAACACAGTACAGGAATCTTTGAACCTCTGAAACGAAATACTCAGCTTTAGAAAGTTCCCTCGTTTTCCGAGGTCTCAAGATGCCAATTTTATGCCAAGACTGACAAGTTTAACGGAAAAATCATAGAAAATGCTGTCAAGCATTGGTGAGATTCGTGATGTGTGTCAACAGAAGTGTCTGGATTTTTTTTTTTAAGTCTGCATGAATGTTCAGGTGCCAGTTTTCCACAGACACTGATTGAGTGGAGAATTACTGCAAACCACATGGGGAATATGTGGGAGAATATTTAGTGGAGAGGTGAACTGTGTCCACACGGCTGAAGAAAAGTGAGTGGGTGATAGTCTGAAATGCTTCAGACTGTTCTGGAACGTGAATGCTAGGCAGACTTCCTCAAACCCAGCTTTGACATGTTAAATGTATTACTGAGAAATATGTCAGAGAAACTAAACAGAGCCGTGCTAATGGTTCATGTCTTTGTTCGATTCACTCAACGTTCACTCTGTGGCTTCTAGAGTACAGCATATAGTAAAAGAAATCAAAACAGAACAAATCAGTGACAATCTGTCTAGACATACTGACATCAAAACATGTGACTATATTGTTTAGGAATCACATGTTTAATTTGTTTTACATACATTTCTCAAAGCAGACACGGTGGCTTAGTTTGCATGTTCTCCCTGTGTGTGTGCAGTGTGTGCCCTGTGATAGGTTAGCACCCTGTCCAGGTTCCCGGTCCAAATGCCCCACGTTCAATGGGGTAGGCTCCAGGATCCCCCACCACCCTGTGTAGAATAAGTGTCATGGAAGATGGACGGATGGATAAATTACTCCTGTGTGTCTTTCAAAACTGATTTCAATTGATGAAAGGTACTTCGAGGTAATTCTGGTATAAGTTGTCCCATCTGTCCATTTGATGTGGTTCCAGAACTGTACAGACTTTTATAGATGTTTTTGGTAAAATATAATCTAATCCCTGTTTCCAGGAAGTAAACCCTCTTTATTTACTCTCGTGAAGTCTTCTCTTGATTGTTGACTTTGACTCAGATACGCCTCCCTCCTGGTGGGCCTTTTGGTGGTCCTGAGCTCACCAGTGAAGTTCTTTCTTTTTAAGAATGTACCAAATAGTCGATTTGGCCACAACTCATGTTTGTGACCAAATCTCTGATTGGATGTTTTGATTTTTCAGCTTAATGATGGCTTGCTTCACTGGCAGTGAAAGCTCTTTGGAATTCATATTAAGAGTAAACAAACTCATTTTAAATACAAATGCCACACTTGAAATCTGCTCTATACGTTTTATCTGCTTACTTGAACACACCTGGCCACGGAATAGCTGAGCAGTAATGATGCTACAAACTTAGCTACATATTTTAGTAGTGTGGAAGTAGCTGAGCTATATACATAATAATGTAGCTTACATGTAGAAAAATAGTGCAATGTAATAATCTACTTTTTCACGGATAACATTACACTACATATGTAGAAGATGCATTCTACTAGTGGCAAAAACAAGACCGTCAAACATCCATGACCATATTTATCAACCTTTTACGAGTATAATACATTTATGCAGTATAGGATGCATGTTTGTTTGTAACCTATGTAAACCGGAAATTAAAATATTGTCAACATACAAAACTTTAAACAACAATTTAAGGACAAATAAAGTTGTACAGCTTGTTATCTGTATTGTATTTGGTGTTGATTACCTACCTGGTTAATTTCATACAGTGATTATGAGTGATAGTCTTAGGTGTTGAATATTTTCTGTGGAGTTAATGCAATGAAGCAGTAAATGGCCAAAATGGGTAACTGTTTGCTGATGACAAGTAGCTATTTAATTCATTATTAGAGAGTGTCCATTAACCAGTCTATACAGGATTTCTTTTTCAGGAGTTTGTGATTGTTGTGGCCAACAATGCGCATGGTGATGACGTCACATGACGCATCTTGGCTCAAATCTATGGAAAATCTGAAGTCATTTTGAAAAATTGCAAGATCCTCCTAATATTGCAGAGTTTGCTTGGTTTTGTGTTCATTTCTGCAATTGCCAAAAGTCCTGGAGGGAATGACTAACATTAGCTAGATATTTCCAGAAATTAAGTGAACCAAGAGTCGCACTTCCCCAGCTCCGCATTTCACTGGCATACTTCAAAATAGTCTGATCACTTCTGTTTGGAATGTGTCAATGACATATTGCTAAGCCATTGCTGTAAGCTTTAAATCCATAATCCCGCCAGTAACATAGGCCATTGCATAATATGTTATCTTGTTGGCACTATGAATGAGTAAAATTCTACTCAGCAGAGGTAGACAATAGCAGTTGACAGTCGTTGTGGGCTTAAGTCTTTTAAAAAAGCTGTACTGCTCCCATCTAACCACAGCTGCAGGCAAGAAACACTGACAATTCAAGTTCCACTGGCTGTCTATTTCTATCCAAATCAATTACACTGCACTCTCAAATGCCATTCTAATTTGTTCCACTACAAATGCATGTCAAGCTACCCTTCAGCATTTTCTTCCTTATGACTGTAATGGTAGTAAATTTTAACAGCTACTACCAGTATTCTTACTTTTTGCTCTCTCATGCTTAGACTGACAGGTCTCGCTTTGTAGATCGATCTCCATTGCAAAGTGTGAGTGGTATCATGGCTGACGTTAGGCTTGATCGTGGTCGGAGATAGCCTCTTAGGAAATGGCCAGCAAGGATTTAACAGCACACCAAATCCCAAACGCTCTTTCGGAACGTTTATCAAAGCCAGGGGGATTATAGTCCTTATCTGCTTATTGATCTTAATGCTTAGTGCTGTGGTTCTTATTGCCTGCACTACATGCCTGACAGAGACAAAATTTGTACAACAAACTTACATTAATATTGAAAAAATATTTTTCCAGGTCGTGATTCCTGATCAATGAGCAAAAACTGAAGGGACATGGTGGGAGGTTGACACATTTGCCTCGCACCTCTGTGGTTGGGGGCTCGAATCCCACCTCCGGCCTGTGTGCACAGAGTTTGCATGTTCTCCCCGTACTTCAGGGGTTTCCTCAGGGTACTCTGGTATCCTCCACCAGTCCAAAGACATGTGTTGTAGGCTTGGCATTTCAGAATCGTCCATAATGTGTGAATGTGTGCGTGATTGTGCCCCATCCAGGGTGTCTCCCGCCTTGTGCCGTGAGTTCCCTGGTACAAGCTCCAGGCTCCCCCGTGACCCTGTGTAGGGTAAGCAGTATGGAAAATGGATGGATGGAGGAACCAAAACTAGATAAGTTAAATATGGCTTGATCTTTATCATATATTTATATAAGTGTAAAAGACACACTATCCATCATCCAACCTTTCTCTTGTAATCTAACAATTGCATGCTAATGAGTATGTTTATTAAGTGCTACTCTGGTTTTGAAACAGATGGTGACACTGACTCATTCTTGCACACAATGGTGTCATCAGGGGGAGCAACAACACAGCGTGGCCTCTCACCCTTAGCAAAGTGTGTCAGGTCTTCAAGCACTTCTAAGAGCTTTTGGTCTGATTAAGGTGTTGTGCTTTCAAGACTCGATTTGATTAGATTATCTGGTGAGTGGCTTGAAGGTTAAAATGTTTGCACGTACCATTTGGTTATGGCTTGGGCTAAATCACCACCCCACTGCTGACCTTTTTGTGCCACTGTTTAGTGGCTCAGAATTAAAAAGGCGTGTGACATTTGGGCTGTTTTCCAAATTCTGGAAGCACTGGCTTGACTTCACCCTTGCTGTTTATCCTGACAGCCTTAAGATAGAGAGAGGAGAATTGGCATTCAAAGCAATCAGGGCTAAATGGAGAGAAGGCGCACATCTTCACCCTAAATACAACTCCATCCACATACAATATTTATGCTTAGGTCTGCATGACTTTATTAATGCACAATATCTGTGATCATGCCAGGATTAGACATCTCGCTGGTTTTCATGAACGGCACGTTGATCAGCACGTTTGCATCTTCAAAGACAAATGGCAAATCAAACAGACTTATGGTGTGAAATGTTTCCTTCTTTAGATGCCATGTCATGTCAGGAAGAATTCGCTTCAGACTATAAACACACAAGACTGAAGAAATATATGCTGCTGACTCCAGCTTGTCAGCCCAATGAGGGGATTATGCAGCAGCCTTGGCTGATTTTATTTGACAGAGACCAGTAGGTTAATCCATATGAATGATCAACATGGCAGGAGGTGGTGGGTTTTTCCGATGAGAATGACTGTGTCTGTCTTGCCAATCCATGCCACATAACAATTTGACTACTTTGAAGGAATATTTAGAAGTATAGTGTTAAACCAAAAAATAGCAGCCTTGCTGACGTGGTTGATAAGGAGGATTTTTCAGAAATTCTGTCAAGCTTCAAAAAGACAAACAGTCCCGAATACCAGGCAAGAGCCAATGTTTCTCCTTTTCAGGCGTAACTAGCTTGGAAATATTGATATAATAGCACGAAGTCTGTTCTTTGTGGATTCCTGTGTACCTGTGTCTGGCTCAGCCGTTACCATAGAGACCCCTCCATCCCTAGCAGATGAAGCTGGGGCTGTCTGGCTGCCTCCCATAGAAGATACTCTGTTAAGCAACACTGTCGTCCACATGGACCAGGAGTGTATGTGTGTGCACGTGCAAAGGCTGTTGACGCCAGTGTTTGTGCTTTTGGTTTGTGCCAGCACTCCCCTGGCAGTTGGTGCCATGTGTTGGGTGGCACGGCAGCTTTTACGGGGGCTGACGACTGAGACAGAATGACACCCGGTCTGGACTGGGCAATGCCTAATTGAAACCGGTTTGCCTTGGAGGCAGCTGCTTACAGTTCCTTTGCTAATTGCCACCGGTGACAAGCACGGTCTCAAAACTACAGGCTTCAACTAGCTAGAAGATTCCCATGCATTGCATGCCTTTCTCTTTATCTCTCACTCTCTCTCTCTCTCTCTCTCTCTCTCTCTGCCTGTTTAGAGAGAGAGAGATAGCGAGAGAAGAGAGAAAATAGCTATTAGGTGAGAAAAAACTGTGCAGCTCACTCTGGGATACTGACCTTTCTTAAAGCATGTCCAGTTCTATTAGTGTGATGTGGAGTGTTGTTGCCTTTGGTCTTTGTCTTGCTGGGTTAATGGCATTGAGGCTTGGAGCTTCACATTTGCTTAAACGCTCCACTCCTGTTCCTGCTCTGGAACTAAAACATGGGGCTGGCAAGTTCTCAGGGCTTTTAAAAAATATAATGTATTAAATAAACCTGCTCAAAATTTATAGATATCAATCCAGCAGGTAAATGGCATGGAAACTGAAAGTCAGAATGAACTCCCGGATAAATAGTGGCATTTCTGAGGTTTGTCTAGAATGAACAAATTAAAGTTGACATAACTTCCGGTCAGCCATGAAGAACACGGGGAAAATGTCAGGCTTGTACAGCTGTACAAAGTTCAATTGATTACTAAAAACCTCTTGATCTTGAGTAGATCTTAAATAGACATTTAGATCTTAAATAGACGAATAGATATAATATACACTTCAAAAAATAAGGAACATAAAATTAAAACTGGGTCAGATTCTGGTTTGTGTTGAAATGACTGAATTGAATGACATAAATGCCGCAAATTTGTCAGGTGCAGATTCATTCTGCAGATCTCCTGAATCTCCTTCCAGCAACACTCCTGCCATGGTCAAAGTCATGAAATCACATTTTCCTCCCTGATGTATGATGTGAATGTTACACAAAGCTCTTGGCCTACATCTACATCATATATGAGTCCATGCAAAATTTACAAATTGTACATATTTATTAGCCTGCTTTTATTTTCCGTATTGTGGCCTAAAAACCTTGACTCGGTTCCATGTGTTCCCCCAAAATTAACAGACGTGTCAATGCGCCTGTGAAGCTGCAGAATGGAATCTAAATGCCCTCCAAGCTTTTTTTCCAACGTTTTCTGTTTCCTCTTACGCAGTTTTCATGTAGATGATGGAGCATGAGTAGGCTTCAGCGCTCCTCCCGTAACCTTTAGAGGCTTAACAGAAGCGAACATTTACTGTCAGTTCTCTGAAAGGGGTGTTTGTGTGTCTATTAGAGACGTCTCAGTTCATCAAAACCCTTCGCATTGTAATTGTCATCTTCCTCTTTTCTCGATTTCTTTGAAGCATTTGTTTCACTGCTCTATTTTTTTTGGTGTGTGTGTTCTTTCTTGTCTCTGTTGCCTTGCCCTGTCACAGACTGGAGGAAGCATTGCTCTTCACAGCGAACACGCACTGTAGGTGAAGGAAAAATGACTACATGCTGAAAAAAACAAGATCTTTCCTTGTCTCTGGGGTGGTACCCTTGAAGGTACCATTTGTAGCATCATGATACCATTGATATCATTTGTACACTAAAGTGTGTATCAAGTGTACATTCTGAAAAGCTAATTGAAAGTGCAATGGTGGTCCTTATATACTTAACATTTTTTAATGTACATTACATTCTCACACTACTGGCACAAATGGTGTACTTTATTAGGGTAGATACGGAAAGGTGCACGTACACATATACAGAGGAACTGTAATACACACAGTGTAGCAAAGTCATACTCCATCTTTCTGCGTTTGAAAACGGTTAGTCAGAATTCTGCAAGCATAATAGAGGTGGTGCGTAATTGCTGCCTTTTGATCTTACACCACTGATCACTTGATGTGGCACAGACAAATGTGCCTGGCACACACATGTCAATTAACACTACACAGGATCTTTTCGAGCTGTGCACAGAATGCATGCAGAACTGGATGCCGGCTGTGATTACAGTAATTATTCATTATGCTCTCTGCATGCGCAGGCAAAGGTGGGTCAGCGAGGTGGACACTGGGTTAATTGCTTTTGTTTCCCTCCAATTTGGAGAAAGAAATGCAAATGCAACGCAGCAGAAAGAGATACTGTTCATACTGTACTGATTCAAAGTCTGTCTCTGTCGCAGGTGGTGAACGAGCAATGTCGACGCTGCTGGAGTTAAAGAGCAGTGTGCTGAGGCAGGTGCAGAGGAGCCAGTCTCTGAGGAGCAGGAGGGAGCCTCCGCCTGCCGCCGCGAGCCCGCCAACACACCCACGTAAACCTGACAAGGTCGCCTTCGGGTGAGTGTGCACCATAGACATGCGTACAGACCGGTCAGTCTCCCAGTTCCCCCAAACCCTACTGTTGTTGATAGCCTCTATTTGTGTTGATGTATTTACTTTCTCCCACCTATCAAAACAGATGGCAGGATGACTGTCAGCGAGCCGGCCAGTGACTCACAGACCTCACAGACGCCCACTGGGCCTCTACTGTATTCATGCTCTGGAAGTGACTCAATTTCAGCACCTCGCTATTGCACGTTTCAAATTAACTGGTTTTTCGAATGTCACGCAGAGACCGGCTTTTGTGAGGATTAAGTAACAATTACATTTGTAGCTCATTAAGAGAGAAGTTCAGAGAGAGTGAGTAACATTTAGTCTTCATCTTCAGATCATTTCTAGACAGCACAGATGGAAGAGAAGAGAAAAGGAAACATGCTGCGGGAGGCTCAGGGAGACAGTCGTAACACGACTGAATTCAGTGTGCTAAAGCGAAGACGCCGGGACCATTTCAAGCTTGTCAGACTTTTGTTTTATTTATTTATGATTTTATTTTCATCATCGCGCAGATAGACATCTTACTTAATTATTCCTACATCAGGATCTGAGTGGGATTAAATGAGAACTGGTTATGTTTGTCCAAGAGTAATTTCAGCAAATGAGAACAATTTGTTGAGAAAACAGAGGTGGAGTTTTTTTCTCCTTAAACCAGCCACTCAGTATGAGTCTTCCTTGATTTATTTCATTTATTTCACCTTGAGGTTTCTATAGCAACTAAGAATGGGTGTTTTTTTCTGTTTATTGCAGGTGCTCCTGCAATACGGTGTGTGTGGTTTTTTATTTATTTATTTTTTAATTTGAGTACCTGTTATCCGTCTTGAATTACGCTCTACAAATAATTAAAAAAGTGATTAATTTGTGCTCGATTTGGTATATATTCATTCACCTTGGCTCTAAATGCTTGGCAGATATGTGCAGTAAATGTCTTTTCCTGTCTGTGAGATTGACATGACTGCTTTCTGCATTTGTAGATGTGTACACTCTTTTTCAATTCATTTTAACCGGATTGAACCATTCACAAGCACTTTTTCTTTTACATTCATTGTTATTTTCTCCTGCAGAGCACTCTGAACTCAGTTATTCTTACTTTGATCGAGTTATAACCTATGCTAAAGTGGCATTAGGATGCAGGTGAAGTAGCCGCCTTTATTACACCGTCAGGAAGCTGCTTGTATCTGTCATTAGTGCCTGTGCAAACTAATGTCCTGACCCAGATGCTAGCATATTAACATTGTGCAATTAAGAGAATGCGCAGTCTGGAAGACCCGGAGCAGAGCGTAGGGAAGGTCCAGAGCGGTGGCAGCTATATTTGGAATAATTATATGTAAATGTTTCCCTCTGGCAGGTAGAAGAGCACCTGTAGTATGCAAACAGTGTGGGAGATTCATTATCTTGTTTTTTTATTTCTTCTCTCCTGTCTATGTTTTGCTTTGATCATAAGGGGCTGGCTTTATTTATTTCGAGAGAGTAAATTGCTCATCTAGAGAACCTGGCGATATGTCATTGGTTCGACTGGTGGTGGTGTGAGTGGGTGTGTGTATGAGTGTGTGTAGTGAGTGGGGTATGTGTTTGGGGGAGGTTGGTGGACTGTTGTTGCACCTTTTGAAGTTTATAGTGTGCTAACATGAGATTAATCAACAGGTTGTGACATCAAAGTGGGAACAGGATTCATACATTATATAGCAGTTATTAAGAAGCATAAAGAGCAGTCATAAATGATTCTGTTGACGACGACGACGGCGATGATACTTCCATGAATTGTATTACACATCCCTTTAATGATAAGAGACAGGAAACTCTATGCTAGTGACAGTTTGTTTTCAATCTCTTTTCTCTTCTTTAAACTCCTTATTTAATTCATCTCTGGTTCATAATTAATGGGCTTACATTAGGGGTTAAATTAAATGAAAGCCCCAGCATTGGTTGGTTCCTTGTTGTTGTTGTTGTTGTTGTTGATGTTGTTGTTGTTTCAGCTCAGTTCCCATGCCCCTAATTACAGTTTAACTAAATAGCCCTTAACAGGGTCTGGGCATTTTTATTTGTCCCCTAAATAGCAAGCCATCTTTCTTAGGTACTGCTTGCTTGATGAATTGCGATGGCCATTTCAGTGACTCTCGAGAAAAAAACACATTTAGAGGTTGTATTCGTGTTTCTTCATTCGAATAAGCATATCACTGAACTCTATGTGCTGCATGGGCTTCCTATATTGTGTACACCTTACAACAAACATATAACAAGAATAGTCTCAGGAAGGTAAGTGCTTAGATCTGTGATAAAAGACAAGATAAAATCCCAGTGAAGGGAAAGGTCTGCATTTTTCGGATTTGAAGTAGCCCTGTGTGATTAAAGTATGGAGGGAAGATGATGTGAGAAGCAGATTGAGCCTGGCCTTAGAACAAATATAAATCACAGAGAGCATGCAGTAAAGCCATACAGGATCCAGAGGAAATGAAGTCTATGTAAATTTTATTTCCTGTCGTGTGGCAAGCATTACTTTAATTTTCGGTAATAACCTACAGAAATAATGTTCTCCAAATGCTGGCCAGCTCAAAGAATGGTGATTGCACACTTAACATTTCATATCAGAAGGTGCATGCATAAGTGCAAATCTCAATTTGCGCACTCTGACTGAAGCTCAGCCCTGCTTTTACACACACTTTTGAATATGTGTGTGTGTGCGTGTGTGCGTGTGTGTGTGTGTGTGTGTGTGTGAGCGAGAGAGCTCATGCATATACATGCTATCTTATATTAATGATTACCTGCATTAAGCATTTACGCTCTATACACTCACACTCTCATAGATCTTCTGAAAAATCTAAATAAATAAATCAAAACACATAATAAGAATGAATTGGCTTTATGGGGAGAGTCTGTTTCCTAGCAACATGAAAGGGGCTGCTCTCTAAAGTGTATACGTGTGTGCATGTGTTGGTCACTTGTGTGACTTGGTGTGTACAGAAAAGCAGCAAGCAACAATCCATACATTCCAAATGCAATCATTTATGAAGAAATTCTCCTGAACATACCATGAATTGTATGTCCATTGCATAATGTCTTTTTTTTCTTTTTAACTTTGTAATTATAATTATGAAAAAAAAACATGAATTCATAAACATAAACAAAGATATGTTTGTAAATGAGATTGATATGGATGAACGTATACAGGTAAATATATTTTTAAAAATATATGTAAAGGTTTCATGTGAAAATTACACCTGGTGTCATTATGAAAGACGCTGCCATTGGTTGGAAAGATTTCACGCAAGACGTAGCAATCACAGTGCAGGTAATGAAGCTGAAATGGAAAAAGCTACAGAGAAATAGCAAAGACCTTAAATATCCCGATCTGTACACTCGGTTCAATAATATGCAGCTGGAGGGTTCAAACAATAGTCCTTGTACAGGTGCACCATACAAACCTCACTCTTAGATTAATGATAAGGAAGGTAAGAAATGAAACCCACTTATAAAGAGTTGCAGCATGACCATAAAGCAACAGGAACAACCCAATGAGCTCCTCTGCTATAAAAAAAAAGAAAAAAAAAAGCATTTAAAAGCATGCAGACAAATCAGAACTCTTTCGTGACAATATATACTTTGTCAGATGAAATGACTAAATAGAACTCTTTGGCAATAATACATCTGTTCATGTTTGGAGAAACATGGGTTGCACATATGATCCCAAGAACACTATACCCATGGTGAAGCATGGTGGTGGGAGCATCATGATATGGGGCTGCTTCTGTGCAAACAGTACAGGGGCATTACACACCATAGGAGGAAACATGAGTGGAGTGATGTAGCGGGACATATTAGAGGAGAATTTAATCTCATCGGCCAAAACACTGAATCTGGGAAGAAGACAGACGCTTCAACAAGACAACGACCCCAAACATACACCCACAATAACTCAAGCCTTGCATCCCAATGAATCCCATAGAAAATTGATGTAGGATTTTGAAATTGCGATGCCATCTTAAGGACCCTCGTAACCTCGGGGGAAATGAAGACAATTTGCCTAAAGGCCCGAGCCAAAATTGAACCACTATGCTGCCAAAAGCTAATTACTTCCTACCACAGACATCTCGAAGCTGTAGTTGCCAACAGCAGCTTTGCGACAAAGTACTAATGTTGGCAATTTGCGGTGTTCAAATCCTTTTTTCCCTGTCAATTTCATTTTTTTAATATTGAGTACTAATTAGATATGGATATATGTATGCACTGGAAGTATATCAAATAACAAAGACACAAGTGTCAGAACAATTATTTCCTTTATTATTTATTCGTCGTTTCTTATGTTTTATTTCAGTTTAACCACTAGTACTGAAAGAGAAGCAGAATAATAGTTAAATAAGGATAGAGGATACATTTGTGGAACTTATTCACTGCTCGCTCTGAGATCCAAATGTAACCATAAGTGAGTGCTTTATTAAAGGCATGCGCACTGTTAAGCCTGTAGATTAAAAACAAACAAAAAAACCCAATACAAAAGTCATATACTGTGGTAGTATTAACTGATTTAGTAAAACACAAATATACGGTGTGCCTAACATGCTTCATGTTGAGATTGAATTAGAGCTAGCTTGTTTCCGATCAAACAGTCTTTTCTAATCTTTCCTGAATTCACCACGCTTTTAATAATAAACATTTCTCAATACAGTTATTCATGTTGCATGGTAAATTTTTTATTTTATTTTAGAGTGAATTCATTTATACCAAAATATACACTGTTCAAAAATATTTGCCTGCCTGTTTAGACTGAAGGCTTGGATTCGGATTAAAACTTATACTTCTGCTCTTCCATGGAACACAAAAGTCTCCCATACATCAAAAAGGCTTATTACGTTAATGTAGGGATTTAATGGGTAGCTATCTATAGTTCCCTGAAAGGAAAAAAAAAAACCAGTATAATTATACATTATTCTGATTTTTAAAGTAACATAATAGGGGGTCATATACAATAATACTTTGAAGAAAAACATTGTTCTGAAGTAACGTCTTTATGCACTACGCACGTATATAATTTCTTCATGTTTAGTTCTTTGCTTGCGAATGTGCTCAGGTCCAATTTCTTAACTTTCTTTCAAAGATAGGACTTGGTGATTGTCTTATATTTGCTCCTAAATACTGTAGATGTGCATGAAATCCAAAATCATTAATCGCTCAAAGCAGGGCACTGCTGCTCAGCTGTTCTTGGAGAGATGAAATACACAGAGAAGGCCTTGTTAGTTGTTTTCATTTTTCTCCTTGTTCTCTTGGTTAACCTTGTGTATTTTTTAATTACGAAGCAAAAGTGATTGGCAGAGCCTTGCACATCTGACCCCATGGGATTCATGAGGATCAGCAGAAGAACAAACAGTCACCATCAAGACCTTTTCTTGTGATTGCTTATGATTTTTCCAAAAATTCCCCTGGGAACCTAGAGCATTGGCTCAATGATATTGACCGTTTAAGCAATGACGTGTGAGTGCAGCAAGTATAAAGGATGTGTAAAATAAAGCTGAAGAAGGCCAGATTTAAAAGCAAGCCTGCTGGTGGCTGATCAATTTAACAGCTTAGACTTCTGTGAATAGACAGAGACGATTAGGGCAAAATTTAATCCATGCTCATAACTCATCGGCTTACATAACTCATCTAAGTAAATATTTATAAATCATAGCTTTTGATTCTCATACATTTTTCAGAGTAAAACAAAATATATCAATACAGTTTTTTTCAATGGTAAGATGAAAAAGTAGATGCACAAACTTCTTTAAATGGGGTTCCTAGCAAGGTTTAAATTTCAGAAAATTAAAGTGCTTTGGACATGAAAGTGTCTTTAAAATAACTGGAAGTGCCATGTTTTAAGTAAAAACGTTTCAGTGTGCTTAAAGTCTTTTAAGGGTTCTTTCTGCACGACATTCCCCCTCTCCAGGAGACAGCCAGAATGAACTGGGAAATAAGTCAAACATCTGCTGTGATGACATTAATAAAGCATCATAGACGTCTGTGGACAGTCTATGCAAAAAATGAGAAAGAAGGATACAGTAAGAGTGAGAGAAATATTAATTCCTGCACTTACTCTTGGAATGAAAAGAGCAAAGTAGATTGGATGGCGGGGATGGGGGGATGGGGAGGGGGGTTTAGACGGTTGGTGTAGGGTAGGGATGGGGGTGGGGGGTGTTTAGGTAAGATGTCGGAGATGGTCTGTGGGGTGGGGGTATTCCCAAGGTTCTCCACCATGCCAACCAATCCTGCTATGAACGTGTTATCATCACCATGACGACGGAGGCTGGGAAATTAGCAAGTGGCAGGGGTCCAGGAGTTCATCCCGCTTCGTAGGAGAATAAGTCAGCCCCCTCTCTTGTGGATGTCTAATAAAATGAACCAAGCCGGATAGCACAGGGTTCTTGCCAGTACTTGTGAGACGAAAAACTACCTGCACTCTTTTTTAGAGAGGCAGTGACAGGAATTACAATATGTACATCTTCTTGTCACATCTTATGGAAGCGGTATATGCATGATTAGCCTCTGTCTGTTGTTTTTTTCAGGTTTAGAAGAGAGATGAGGAAGCTTTTTGGCTCCACAGTAAAATAGAAGGAGAAGACTAGATAAATTAGATATAACAGCCTGACTGAGAAAGTTCTCGTGGTAGGGAGGATTTGTACTCTTGTTTGCTTTATATCTGAATTCTGTCTGATCCTTCTGGTCAATGCTGAAATACCAAAGGGATTGCAGTTACCAAAAAACAAAGTTTTATAAATCCCTCGGTTCTAGCTTGCCTTATTGCTGTACATTTTCAGACAACTGTTCAGACCCAAATTAGCTGCAGGAAACATTTTGCTAACAATTGCCGAGTGATACCTCTTAGTGCTGTCCTGACCTCTTATTGTCTTATGAAGAATGTTTTTAAACAAGTGTGAGATGTTTTTTCACTGAACAGAACCATTTAAATGTTGCAGGGTTGCCAAGGGAAATGGGGAGTTCTTTGAGCGAATGAATAAAATCGTTCAGAAGCAAGACAGCCTCTTGGCTTCTACACAAGCCGAGGTGAGTATAAGATTCACAGGACAGCACATACACAGTCTCCCGAGACCCAGCAAGACCTTTTCACTTACACCCCCTCCGAGTCTAACTAGAGCCAGGCAAATCAAGGGAAGAGATAGCTCATAGAGTTGGAAATAGCACTGTGTGTGGAAATAATCAGAAAGCTGGTTATAGAGGCAGGTTCCACTATGACAGGCTGCTCTCGGTGACCTTTTGCCCTATCTACACACAAAGCAAGTGCCTGGTTTAATCGGTTTGATTGAGAGGTTCAAGGCTCGGTACACTTCTCTCACTATTCCACTATTCTCGAGTTTTGAAATGATGATAATGCATGCACACTAACAAAAGTCCATATTCAGAGGTGAGTTACACATGCATAGTGAGGACAGTAATTGCAAATACAATATTAACTATACAGATGTGAAATTGTGAATTAATTAATAGTATGAAGTTGATTAGTATGATTAGCCTAAGGTATGTGGACACCTGACCATCACACCCATATGTGGTTCATTCCTAAACTCTTACCACAAAGTTGGAAGCATAAAGTTGAATAGAAAGTCTTTATTTGCTGTAGCAGTAAAATATCATAATGTTCTTGTAGCTGAATGAACACAAATCCCCACAACTATGCTCCAAAATCTAGTGGAAAGCCTACACAGAAGAATGGAGCTTATTATAACAGCAAAGGGGGAATAACTCCAGAATGGAATGTTCAAAAAGCACGTATGAGTGTGATGGTCATGTGTCCACACATCATTGGACATATAATGAATTCTCAGGAGATTGATTATAACAGTAATATTAGGACTTTCACCTCGGCCTACTTAAAATGAGCTGAAAGTATGAATGCTTGGTCTTACAGCAAATAATCCAAAGAACAGGCACAATTAAATCCAAAGCTTGAAATTGCATGCTGTTACGAAACACAGGGATAAACTGGAAGTAAGTGCAGGAGCACTGTCTTTATTAATAAATCAATGAAACAAACAAGCAAACACAGGAACACGGTCTATATGGAGTTAGTGAGAAAACATGGGACTAGAGTCGAGGCAGGAAACAGGACATGAAAACAAAGACCACTTAGCATGTTAAACTTAGATGCTACACCGTTAAGACTGATGCTTCTCACACAGGTATTTCAACTACAAATAATATTGCGCGACCTGCGCATTTACCCGAGGGGTTTAAACACCCAACATAATAAATCTAAACCAAAGACACCTGGGTTAAATCAAGGGAATCCTCAAACAGAAACTAGAACTAGACCAGTGACCAGTCAGAAGCCATGCTTCAGTGCCCTCTGCTGGCCGTGGTGTAACATAACCCCCCACCAAATGTGCTCCTCCAGGAGCACCAAGAACCCCCTCCAACAGGGGTCCTGGGCCCCTGTGCGAGCTATCTCTTGATGCCATGGAAAACGAGGCAGCCTCTATCGGGCAGCAGATGGGCAGAACAATACCCCCACCGGAGATGACCACCCCAGCGTCGCTGGACCCCTGCAGCTTGAGAATGCTGTGTGCTGCCCCCGGCAACACTGGAACGCTGGGCGCCGCTCCTGGCTGTACTCGAACGCTGGGTGGCCTCCCCGTCGGGACTGGAGCTTAGGGTTGCTGCCTCGGCTGGCCAGGGCAGTGGGACGGCCTCCTGAACTGAGCTGGACAGCGGGACAGCTTCTTTGGCTGTGCAGGGGAGTGGGACGGCCTCCTCAGCTGGGCTGGACAGCTGTATGTCCTCCTTGGCCATGCAGGGCAGCGGGACAGCCTCCTTGGCTAGGCAGGGCAGCAGTACAACCTCCTTGTCTGTGCAGGGCAGCGGGATGGTCTCCTCAGCTGGGCTGGACAGCGGAACAGCTTCCTTGGCTGTGTTGGGCAGTGGGACGACCTGCTCAGCTGGGCTGGACAGCGGGACGGGCTCCTCGGCTGGACAGGGCAGTGGGACAGCTTCTTCGGCGTGCATGAGCTCCACAGTCGAGACCTCCCTATAGGCCTCAAGCTGTAGCTCAGAGGTCGCCATGTTGACCTCAACTAGGAGCTCCACAGTTGAGGCATCCCCGTAGGCCTCACGCTGCAGCTTTGCTGTCACCCTTGCCCCCCCCGACTCAAAAAAAAGTACTGGGCTAGCCTTCCGCTCCGGACTAGGCAGCTTGACTGGATCTCCCTCAGGGAAGCAAGGTGGAACATTGTTCCGCTCCACGAGACGGGGGCAAAGCGCTACCTCCACGCCACTGAGCAACTTAAATCCGCTGCTTAAACCGCAAATCCTCCTGCTGCCTCCATATCGCAGCTTGGTGTGCCCCCTGCTGCTGTTTGCGCTGCCAGGTGTAGTACTCCTCCATTGTCGGGAAGTTCCAAAAATAAAGAAATTTTCGGACTCCAGGCTCTCCTGCTACTTCCATTGTTAGGCGTGATATTATTTGTAGTTGAAATACCTGTGTGAGAAGCATCAGTCTTAACGGTGTATCCTCTAAGTTTAGCATGCTAAGTGGTCTTTGTTTTCATGTCCTGTTTCCTGCCTCGACTCTAGTCCCATGTTTTCTCACTAACTCCGTATAGACCATGTTCTCGTGTTTGCTTGTTTGTTTCATTGATTTATTACATTTACATTTATTCATTTAGCAGACACTTTTATCCAAAGTGACTTACAAATGAGAGCACACTCACACACCAATGGTAGCAGAGCTTCCATGCAAGGTGCTAGCTTGCCATCGGGGGCAACTTAGGTTTCAGTGTCTTGCCCAAGGACACTTCGGCATGGGATCACCCGGGCCGGGATTCGAACCACCAACCCCACGATTAGTGGATTAGTGGACAACCCGCTCTACCGACTGAGCCACAGCCGCCCATTATTAATAAAGACAGTGCTCCTCCTGCACTTACTTCCTGTTTATCCCTGTGTTTCATAACACATGCACACTTTATGAATCTTGACCTAATTGTGACATTAATCTCAATTTACTTAATAAGTATAATATATAATAATTTTTTTAAAGGATAATTGTTTTTGTAAAAAGTTTCAGTCACTTCTGCTGCTCATTCCTTCCTAAGCGTTATGTGTTTGTACACGGTCAGTACAACGTTATAGTGAAGATAGGATGTATCAAGTGCGATTTTATATATTGTACATTTACATTTATTCACTTAGCAGACGCTTTTATCCAAAGTGACTTACAAATGAGAAAAATACAAGCAAATACAAGTATTTTATATATTGAGAAACTGAGAAATTTGCAGTGAACATATGATTAATCTGACAATCATGACAAGGTTTCTTTCCTCATATTAGACAACTATTATTAGAGGTTTATTCGAATCTTTAGATAATTCTCATTCATATATTATCATATACAGCATATCATACTAATTTGTATTTTATGCCATCTCTTGCTTTCTACATATTGCAATTGACAGTAAAGGAGAATTATAGAATCTGTTTCATGAGTGTACATTTCCATGCAGACAAAAGGAAAGTGCTCATCTTTAATGTTTGTAGTCTAGTCAGAGCTGAAGAACTTCTGTCCCGAGAGCTCTACACAAGAAACCAAGGCAATGTCATAGGCATGCACTGCACGTGGATTCGTTTTATTAATATGAATGTGCACCTCAAAAATTCGAGTTAACGACCTGCAGCTTGTCTGAATACGAAGAATGTTCTCAATATAAACATTGGCGTACATGTTGAACTTCAAATATGACCCTCGGTGGATTTCATTCAGTTCATTGCGTTTAAAAGGTTCAGAAAGCGAACTGTCGAACAGAATAATGGATAACGTGTTATTTTGCTCAGATGAAAGGACAAATCCTCTGCAGTACTTGGCGAAGGGAATCAGTGTGCATGTTTTATGCGAGTGCTGTCAAGTTTGCAGGGTTTTATACATGCAATCTTTAATAAATCACAGCCTCTTTTTTTTTTTTACTTTTCTTTCTGACACTTTACAAGGAGGAGATTAGTGCAGGTCCACCACCAACAGAGTGTACAGAACAGCTGCTTGTTCCTGTGAAAACCAGTAGGAATGAAGTGAGTCATTTTTTCCTACCTTTGAAAAATACTGTAATATACAAAGCACTCATCCTTGTACAGAGTGTTTTTTCGATCTACATCATAACAAAATGTTTGCACAGTTTGTTCAAACCATTGTGTTTCAAAATGCTCACAAGTGATATTGGACCAAAATAGAAATAACCTTTGACATTACCAGGGACTATTGTTATAATTGCACACTTAATAAATGATTTCCTTTTGATTATGATTTTGATTTGTTTGCATTGTAGTGTTGATCTTAAAGCCAAACATTTTATATGAAATAGAAATTGTTTTTCTTCAGCTTGATTTATTGTATGAGGAGACGGTCTACACTGTGGTTAATCGGGTCGGGGTGCCATCACCTGAATATGTGACCAATGAAGAGGACTTGTTCAGCTATCTACAGAAGGTAGAGACCTCCTTTCTTCTCTCTTTCTCTCTCACAAAGGGATAGATTACAACATGCATCATATGATGGAAAACATTAGTTGTTTATTATGTTATTATTATTATTATTATTATTATTATTATTATTATTACTAGAAATAGTAGTAGTAGTAGTATTTACAACAAAATTTCCAAAATTCTACCAAAATCACCTAAGTGTGGACCAAGTACTGACACATTATACGTAACTGAAAGTATAGTTTTACTTAAGTATAATTTCTAGCATATATTAAAAGTATATATTAAAAAATATCCAGCCAAAAATACGTACTTAAATGAAAGTTAAAAAAACCCCAAAAAACTTAAGTATTAAAAGTAAAAAGCAATTTTTTTAACTGTTGAAATTAGTTGTCATGTTTTCTTGTGTAAGCTTTTTCACATTACTTATCTAAAACTGTTAGATGATTTTGTTTGCAGTAACTCTGTCTGAAAACCTCATTCAAAGTGTGCATACTTAAGGTCCATACTGCAGTCTCGTGGACTATCCATCTACTGAATAAACACACACAGATACTGTAGCTATAGTTCTAAATACATTGTATAGCATGAGAAGATCATGGCTGGTGACGAATTCTTAATAGTTTTTTTCTAAATGATGAACTTCTACACTTCTAAGCTGAGCCCATTGGATTACTGTATTGCATATAGTCATTGGCTGGATGAGAGTTCTTCGCGATTTTCTTATAAATGTAACTAAGTAAGAGTACAGGTATTCAGCTTCAGTAATGCTTAAGTGTAAATACACCAAAATAATACTTACTGTAAGTATAGTAACTAAGTACAAATACTCAAATATTGTCCAGTCCTGGATATAAACAATTAGTAGTCTTATATTTCCAACCAACTGAAATATGGAAAATATATATTTTGGCCAATAATAAGCTCAGATTATTACATTTTATAATTTGTTTTGTATTTTAATGCAATATTTACACACACATCTACAGTGCAGTGCAAGAAGGCACATGAAATAAATCATGTAAAGTAATGATGCTTTCAAAAACATAATGAATTATTTCTAAATATGAAAAACTATATGAAGAGTATTAAAGTGATTCTTTAGTATTCTGTGAATTTGGTGTGGCCACCAAATGGAAATTTGGCTGGTAGAATTTTGTAGCTAAAAAGTCCAAATGTAAAATTAAAACACACAAACACACATGCAATGTAGTGGAATGAATCATGGTCTTTTGATCTGGTGTGGGGTTTATGAGTTGGATCAGATGCTCTAAGACATGATTAAATAACAAAGCCTTCTCCTTCTGGTCACTGATGTTCAGCACTGCTCTTATATCCACTCAGGTGCTTCTTTTTCACAAGGGTGACATAAACACTTCAAACACTGACCTATGATCTGACATTTCCTGGTCATAACAGACAAAAAAGGATAAAACATGCTCAAATGCATTAGTGTAGCATCTGAAATAAACAATTATGTGTTTGGTGAATCTCAGATGCATCTTTATTCCACATTTGGTCAAAAGCAGCATCTTAGATGTCCATTTTAGGAGAATCATTTATGTCTATTCTCTAGATAATAGTATCTTTCCTGTTTACCCCAGGTGTTTGATATGAGCCAAGAAGAGCACGAAATCATTCTCCAGAGAGTGAGAGAGTCTAAGGTGAGGTGCTTGGTGAATTATTCTTCAACAGATATCTCTGAGAGAATCAGAATTATTTTTATTAGGTATATACATTTATGTGTTAGGAACACACACATCACAGACAACACAACACACAACACAATGACCGTGCTAATATCCAAATATTTAACCTTAACCCCCTACTGCATTAATTATTACATTTACATAAACATTTTTTTATGTATTTTATTACTTAAATTAGTTTAAGTAATAATATTAATAATATATATATAGTGGGGAGAGTTGGTAAATTGTTGCACACCAATGTGCAACAGTAGAAAGGATCATATAGTCAAAAAATAACATAAAATGTATGTGATTACTATTCAAATTACTGCATTTTCCAGGTTAAATATTGCTACTTATTTGTGCCACCTAGTAAGCATTTAAAAGTTATATCTTCTATAAAGGAATTCCAGTTGTTAAAAGTATGTGGTTAGATTCACTCACTCAAAATACATACAAAAATTACATCCAAACATGTTTTGGGTGAAGTATCCTTTTAATTATTTCTCTTGAATTCTTAATTCATTCTCTTGAAACATAAAATTTAAAAGAAAAAAAAGGTGCAATTGCTAAATGCCTGAAATTACAACTGTTTTTCTTACTTTGAATGTGAAAAAATTTAAACATACTGTTAGAGGAGCCCAGTGTCTTCTTTGTGATGTAGGTTTTTTTCAGTTTGAATGAAAGCCTGTTTGAATGCACATACCACAGATCCATTATCGCATATTATTGCCCTATGGCAACAATAACATTTTGCCATTTAACAGAATACTCAAAATATATAAACTTGTATAAATGACAAGAAATTATATCAGATAGTGTTTCATTTTTTTTCTCCCTTTAAGTAGTTTTGCCTATATGTTGAAAAATAGCACTTGATTGCAGAAAAGGACAGCACTTCCTGGTCTTGTGACATGACATTTTTTGTTATGTCAAAGTTAAACCCCCCTTTTCCAATTACATAGGAAATAGTAGTTTTGTGTTATTGCTTATCAAAAATCTTATTGATAAATTAATTGTTGCCGTATGGCGACACTATGCAGTAAAGAGTTAAACAGTAAAGGGTTAAGCAGGAATTGGTGGACTTGTTATTAGAATAGGTAGTTGTTATTTATATTACAGTGGAAGCAGAAATAGCAATGGAATACCTGTTCGTAGAAATACACCTAATTCATTCTTTGTTTGTTTATGTCATGTAACTGTCAGGGAGATTTCAAATGGCACTATGAAACAGTCCTAGACTCCTTGGGCAGACAAACTGAATGAAAGGAACAGGGACATATTGTGCCATCATGCTTCTCACAATTATCCAAGCCTTCATTCTAAGTTTCAACAAGAAGCAACCAGGATCTCTGGATCTGACAGAGAGAGCACCTATTGATTCCTCATCTCCTGAAAGGTTGTGGGGTTGAAGAACTGCAAATGTTTTTGACACTCATTAGATTTTATTTATTTTATTATTTCTTTTTAAAGAAGCAACACTTCTGGAGAAAGTGAAAAGATCTGTCTCTACTACATGGCCAATACACAGAGCAGAGATATCGAGACATGTAGTCGTCTCCCCTTCCAACCCCCCCTCCGCCGCCCATGCTTAGATTCACATCACACTTAGATGTGCACTTACAATAGCCACGTCTCTATGGCTTCATTGTACAACACACTGAATACTATAAGTGGACTGTGACACGTGGCTAAAGGTGTTAAAAAACAAAACACAAAATTTCAGACTACCATGAGGGTGGACAATTGCCATAAACAAATACTAGGTGTGAAGGTTGTGTGTGGCTACAGAAAAAAAGAGTGTTGATGTCAATCCCCCCCCCCCCCCCCCCCCCAGTCATTTTATTTCTCATATGAAACACTTGTGGTGTTTTGCTTTATGTTCACAGTGCACACTGAATTAAATTTAAAGTAAGTGGTGAAACAGCTTTTTTTGTTATGGTTTTTGGTCCCAGTAAGTTCTTTAACTATAGCCTAGACCGTGAAAGCACCGAGCACAAAAGCTACTAATAAGAGCTTTCATTTCTAATCCAACTCTTTTGTAACACACATGTCTGACCCTTTCTTTTACAGAGACCAGGCTTCTCTCTAAGGGTCTCTGTCATGAAAGGAAAGAATCTCATGGCGAAAGATGCAAATGGTGAGAGACTTTTGTTGGACTTTGCAGTCTCTAATTACTGTAGCACTTTTAGGAGAGGAACAGACTAGAACATGCCATCAAAATTCTCCAGAATATAAACATAGATGCAGAGGGGAGGACAATACTTGAGTACTTCATTATTATACTTAAGTATTAGTTTGGACATTTATACTTTGTTTGAGTATTATTGAATCAGAATACTAGTTTGTAGTTACACTTCTAAGGAAAACAAAAAAAACTTATTTTTTACTCCTTACACTTTTAATTAGACCTTCAAAGTATTTGTTACAAATCACAAACACATCTTCTTCTTTCATATAGCTAATGACTGCATGTTGTACGTTATTACACCGGCTTACTTTAGCATCGGGTCATTTCGGTTCAGCATCCAATTAGGTCAAGCTTTGTCGGCAGTTTGTCACCAACCATGTCCTTCTCATGATGCGCCATTATATCTATCAGTCTGTGATTAAAGACTGATAATCCACCAGATTGCAGTGTGGAACTTGAGAATTAGCGTCCCTGACTCTACCTCAATAAAATGTTTTTAGTATACTGGAGTAAGCAAAGACTCGTATATAAAATGAGGCATCTCCTTTACCTCTCTAGAAAGTATGGACTCCATCTAATACAATCTATCAAAGCATGTCGAGGTAAATTTAGCTCATTTGCTCGTATTAACCCGATATTTTGAACTACATTAGCCTTTTTCCTTTGCTAATGTCAGACTAGCATTGATTCCAGTTAGCTATAGGCAGCAAGTCGAATTCTAGCAAATGGTAAATAATGCAAACTTACAAAGACTGAATGATGTTTTCAGACAAAATGAAGTAGTTGCTATAGAAAATAAATACTTGAGTATATCTAAAAGTAGCAATGTTTTTACTTTCACTTGAGATCATTTTGGGATGATACTTCCAGCTTTACGTGAGTAAGATTTTGACACGTTGTCTATATTTTTACTTAAGTATAATTTCTCAGTACTTTGTCCATCTTTGCATAGGTGCCTTCCTTTAGGAAAAATAGATAAATATGCAATACTAAGATACACACAAATATTTCTTAATATTGGTGTTTTGGACAGAGATGTTTCGTGTGTTATTTCTGGAACATTTGTTTTGGTGGCACGGTAGGTTACAGTGACCCCTATTGCATGCTGGGTATTCTTGTGGGACAAAGCCCACGCGAGACTGAGGAGAGAAAAGAGAGGAAGTTCAGCTTCCGTAAAAGGAAGGATAAGTTAGAGAAGCGTTCGAGCGTCAAGGAAGTGCTGGCTGCAAGAGACATCCAAGTGACTGAAGTCAAGGCTGAGACTCTCAACCCTGTGTGGAACGAACATTTTGTTTTGTGAGTAGAAAATTAGATTTAAGCGCTTTTTTTTTGTTGCATCTGCTTAATAAAGCATGAGGTTCATAATGAAGAACATGCTGCTGAAGATAATTGTTTAATTACTTCCTCTACATGATGATCGGATGTTTTGATTTAATGAATGAATTACGGTTTTTGAAAGCTGTAATTGGGTACATCGATGAAGTTTAACGGTTATCTTCACACAGTGACATTGATGACGTCCAGAATGATCTTCTGCATTTGGATATATGGTATGATTTTTGTTAAAATACAATAGTTTATGCCTGCTTTTTACAAACCATTGCTTAAGAAGGTTAAAGTTCAAGTAAATAACCGATCTCACCCCGTCATGCCAAAGATGTTAGCTGGGAGTGTGAGATAAGCCAGAAAACCCATTTTCCCTAGGGATCATGACGATGATGTTTCCGTGGCTGAAGCGTGCCGTAAGCTGAACGAGATCAGTGGGTTCAGAGGAATGGGCAGGTACAGCATGCCAGCGTTACATGGTCAATTAAAAAAAACATCATAACTAACTTCAATTTTCTGATATTCAAATGGATTATGTCATTATTATATTAGGTACTTCAAGCAAATTGCCAAATCTGTGAGATCCAATGGAACGTCAGCGTCAGGGAGCGAAGAGAACGCCGATGACTTTCTTGGTTGCCTGAACATCCCGTTAAGTGTAAGTTGAAATGAATACAGCAGATTAATTAGTTTTAGGAGTCATAAAACTTTAGATGTCTAACTTTTATGAAACTTTTTGCAAAATATCGTTTCATTAAGGAAGTGTTCTGCATGTTGCAGGAACCTGCATAGAACCCACTACAATAACAAAACAATAAACACAGTAAATACTTTTTTTTTTAACAAAAAGATCCCCAAACACATTGCTGTGTATCTCTCAACAGGAGATCCCGGTTATTGGCTATGATAAGTGGTTCAAGCTAGAGCCACGGTCTAGTGCATCTAAAGTGCAGGGAGAATGTCATCTCATCTTAAGACTCTTCACCAACCAGGTAGAGATCATTTCTGAAAAACATGCATGGATCTCACTTTGATTCGAAAGTATGGTAACTAACTATTTAAATGGTAAATGGCGCACTTATATAGCGCTTTTATCCAAAGCACTTTACACTGTGTCTCATTCACCCATTCACAAACACACTCACACATCAATGATAGCACAGCTGACATGCAATGCGCTAACTTGCCATCGGGAGCAACTTGGGGTTCAGTGTCTTGCCCAAGGACACTTCGGCATGTGGAGTCATGTGGCCGGGAATCAAACCGCCAACCCTACGATTAGTGGACAACCCGCTCTACCACCTGAGCCACAACCTTCCCTTTATAAGCAAGTAATACACAGTGATTATAAATCTTAGTTAATAAATTATTAAACATTATTAAAATATTAAGCATGCAATTTTTAAAACAAATATTTATCTGCAGCACTTCTTAAGTCCAACCTTGCAGAGATTTTTCACTTGATGTGATGCAGCTCAAATATGAGCTTCTTAGCTGTTTGGTAGCAGAAGAAGAATGAAACTGTGTAGTAGGTCCCTAGGGATCGGGTTGAGGCCTCTTGGTTTATTAAAACCTTTATTATATACTAATTAATAATTATTAATAATGAATAAATTAGTAGTGGACTATGTCTTACTTAATCATAAATAGTTGCTTACCGAACCTTTAATTAAAACGTTACCAATGTGTACTTCTCTCACTTCTCCCACCTTCTTCACTGTTGAATTTACACAAGATAAAGAGTATTATAATTCATTTCATGTAATGCGTTTCAAAGAATGATGTACAAACCTTTTCAGAGATCACTGAACAGTCCAGTGACTATTTTTATACTGGGGTATTACACGGTCGTATATCCAAAGTTAACTGAAATTGATATTTTAAAAAATAGACTTTTTCAATTTCATTGCTGCATTCGACTTAACTTGGAAGTGGGTCGGAAACTGCAGCTTGGAATCTTTTGTTAGTAACTGTAATGAGTGATGTACTGTATATTTACCTCCAGTTTTATAGATATGACATATGGATTGTTGATTGAACTAAAGCAAGTTTTAAGTAATACAGTGTAACTCAGTTAAAGGGAAGAAGTGTTACGTTCTTTACTTCTAATGCGCTGAGCGGGGATTTTGATTTGGACATCACTCCGTGACCTTGGAGGAGTTGAGAAGACTACCCTGTGTTCCTGAATAGGAATTTCTAGTTGTCTGAGTGTTTTCTTTGGGTTTCCTGGTGAGAGGTCGTGAATTACATCTCTATGACCTCAAAAGCAACATATTTATGCGTACTGTCGTTCTCTATAAACTAGTGATGTACAGAGTACTACAAATCCGAGGCAGATTAAGGCAGACTATTACAAGACAATATCTTTTTTTGATTTGAATTAACACAAACTCATTAACTCTCTACTGCATGAAATATTACATTTACAAGAAGAAAATGTTTTTATGGATTAAAAAAAAACTTCAATTAGTTCAAGTAATAAAAATATATACAAAATGTGAAAATATATATTAATTTAGGGGGTAGTTGGTAAAATGGTGCCATATGGCTACAATGTGCAGTGGTGGAAAGTATCATATAGTCGAAAAAATGTATGCGATGGCTTTTTTTTTGGTTATGTCAAAGTTAAAGCCTTTTTTTCCCAGTTACATAGGAAACTAGCAGTTTTGTATTATTGCCTCTCAAAAAAATTGGCAACACCATACAGTAAAGGGTTAAAACATGACAGCACTCGAAAACAGAGTTTAGTTTTCAGTACATTTAAATGTATGCTTTCGTCCTGAAATCTGCTTTGTCATACAGAGGGACACTGCTTTGAGCAAAGTGGTCTCAAATGTGATCATTCATCAGAAGATGTTAAGTCAGATTCTGGAGTATGAGCACAAGCAAGTTCAGGTTTGGATTCTGTCTTTACACAGTGTTTGTCATTCATACATAAATATACTGGTAGGTAAAAAATGTCACTGCATGCTATTTTCTCGAAACCTTTTCAGAAAGAACCCTATAACTGGAATGGACAGGTGTGCCCAGCAGCATGGACTGTGCTCTCCCATCATGCTGTGCAGGCCGATCTTACTCCACTTCAACAGGCAGTCATGTGCGTATTAAATGTTGATCCTACACTGATAACCATAGCCATTCTACCATAATCACCATAATCCATATATTGAGGTTTAGTGACAACAAATAGTACTTTGAAGATAATAAGTAGAAAAGTAATAATACATATGATGTATTATTATTATTATAATAATAATTATCACATGATGGCCGTGTGGATAACCGCTCATCAGCGCTGTATTCGGTGTGTTTTTATAGTCGCTGGCACTGCTACAGTAGCCATCATCGCTCTCAGAGGATGTGTTATGCATTACTTCTCAGGCTGCTGAGGGCCGTGGAGGCCGAGTGGGAGGCTGGTGATGTGAATAAGGAGCTGGTAGGTCCTCTTTTCACAAAAAAGTCATTGATCCGGAACGGTAGGGAATGTTCTTTCGAAGAAAGGAGAGAAAAAGACTTGGGTGCTTTTGCTATTGAACCTTTAGTGCTTTGAGCTATGACCAAAATGCAACATTTCTAACACGTTGTATGAGCGTTAATATGGGTTATGATTGTGTGTACAGGAGAACCTCCTGGCTGAGAGCTTTAAACTCTACTGTGATTACTGCCTGTTTCTTATGAAGAGCATGAGGCACGTGTTTCCATGCACCAACCCTGCTGCCATCACACGATGTGAGATAATGCTAAGGTAAACACACACACACACACATGCACGCACACACACACACACACACACACACACACACACACACACACACACACAGAGAGAGAGAGAGAGAGAGAGAGTGAGAGAGTTATGAAAGGTATGATCTGGAGAGTCTATTCAAATTCAAATATTTTTTCTCCATCTGTCAATAAGGTAGCTGTCTGTGTGGAAGTTTCTGTTGCTGTGCCCTTTCAGGCTCTGTATTCTCTAGGGGGGTCTGTGTCGGCTAGAGGGGTTAGGAAGAATTGATATCCTGCGGAGCTTTTCCGGAGTTGCTCTTAAATGTAGTATAGTGCACTGGTTTCAGTTAACAAGTCAATACTATGAGCAACACACAAACTCATACACATACAGATGCCAGTATTCTACAGTCTGATTAAACAGGCTAATAGAAATGGCAGCTGGGTCCTCTACTCTGTGTGATCTGTGAAAGAGTAGTACTGCATGCACAATGTAACTCAGAAAGATGTCAGGAAAACGGGGTTAGATTATCTGCATCAAAAATGTCTTTTGAAACAAGGCTTAGTGCTGCTTTATACTCATCATGCCCATGTGTGACTCAGGACTGTCGGACAGATGCAGCTGATGGAAGCATTTAAGGCAGTTTGTCCAAACCGCAATGAGCTACACCTCGAAATAGCAACTGTCATAAAGGTATAATTAACCATCACTAACAACAATAAGTAATTCATGTCAAGCATTGGGTACTTTTTCAGAGATATTTACAATCATCTCTCTCGCTACAGAAAGGCACCGTGGAATGGTACGAGGTCACAATTTCACACTTTAAACCAGATGAAGGGGTAAGTATCAAATTATAAAAAGTACTGTGTAGTAGTCCTGTAGCTTAGCTTTTACAATACATTTGGCAATTCGTTTGTGGTTAAGCTATTGTAAATATTACAAGCCCTAGCTTGTCATTATTAATGACAATGAATAAGTGAAAATAGTTTGAATACATTGAATATACCCAAATATATAGAGTATAAACTAAATATATAATTTAAAAAACAATGTCAGGAGAGTGGTGGTAGGGAGAGGTGGGACATTTTTGCTGGCTGATTACTCTGTGATTATTCGGTGTTGATGCAGGCTGTGGAAGAGCAGCTGAAGAGACTGGTTCTGGTGGTGGATACAGTGTGTGTTGATGTACAGCAAGGGCAGAATGTCTACAACAAGCTCTTTCACAAGTAACACTTCACAATTCTGATTCTCTAGAGACTAGCCGTACACTGCTTTGTTTTCTGGAGATCAATCCTTCTACAGAGTTTAATTACCACCTTAATTAACACTCTTATTTGAGAATTAATCCACTCCTAAAGGTCTTGCCTCACTGGATGCATATCATGCATGTTTGATTAGGCTTGGAAGTAAACCGTTCAGTGGGTAGATCCTGAGAAACAGGGTATATCAGTACTGCTTAAGAGCTAAGGTTAAATACTTCAACATCCTCTCAAGCCCCCTGTCAGAGTTTATTGTTTCTTTCAGCTCAGTGAAGGTGGACTTCTTCAGCATCTCCTATCGACAGTTAGAGAAGCTGGTGCGTGCATGAACATGAATTAAAGCAATTGTCTTCCAGTTGATGAACAAGATTTGAAAGCCTTAACAGAGAGATTGTGCTCTGTATCCAGGTGGCTGATGACGTGAGCGTTGCGATGGAGCGTGTTTGTGGGACTTTGGAACAGGAGAATTATCGGCTCTCCCAAACAATGGGGGAAACCTTGTTCGAGGTCTTCATATCTCTTAAGACTCTCAAACGATTCAGGGAGTTCCTGCCTCTCAAGTAAGTCAATGCAGCACTTCAAATCCATTTCTGAGGATCAGATGATTGCTCCCCTGTAAACTAGACTATAGGAAAGAACATGAGTCATCATGACCATACAGTGGTGTGAAAAAGTGTTTGCCCCCTTCCTCATTTCCTGTTCCTTTGCATGTTTGTCACACTTAAGTGTTTCGGAACATCAAACCAATTTAAACAATAGTCAAGGACAACACAAGTA
>JAFFST010044821.1:3894-14895 GCA_022414735.1 Noturus placidus | reverse complement strand
TTCCTTTTAAATTTTTTTTTTTTTTTTTTTTTTTTTTTTGCTGCTAATCTTCCAGCTCATCTCTTATCACTTGTTACACAGTAAACACAGGACTGGTGCAGTGTGGTACATTCTGAAGCAGGCATTTGTGAGGATTATGGTTTGTTGAGACTCTCTTAACATGTTTTCTGTGCTTTCTGGCAGCAGCTCATAAAGCGAGCTATGGGCTATTAAATTCTAAGTAGCTCCTGCTGGTGGTCAGGCCCTGTTAGGTACTACAAGTGGTGTGTGGGCTTTCCAGGACACCACATAGCTCCTTTCCTTCTTACGCACTCTGTCACTATGACCAACAGCCTGCGGTACAGTTATGGATTGCCCAGATTTCAGGTTCTCTGTTGTAGGATGTCATAGTTCTAACAGCTATATTCTGTTTGTCTGAGGGGGAGTTCTGACGAGCTATGATTGCGTTTTCATCCTGGATCATAGCAGTGAAGGAGTGCTTTCAACATATGGTACACATCAAGCCTTATGTAGGAGCAGGCCAGGGCCTATTATATAATAAAACATACAAGTGCAAAGAACTTTCTGAATGGCTGTTTCTGGGATGAGGGAAAACAGGCATAATGTCTGCTGGGACTGTATAGCCACTGTAAAGGAACTCCGGTATACAGATGAGGACAAGGTGCAGAAAAAACATTAATGAGGACCCCCATGAAGCTATACGAAATAAGAGTGAATGAGAAAGAAACGTTTTGATATCAGAAAATGTTTCCTGTTTCTGACATGAATGTACACTGTGGTCAAAAAGTCTGAGAGAACATTGAAAAGCTGGGATTCTTTTTTTAAGCAAATTTGTGACATTGACGATGTTAACTCCTTTGTACAAAAGATCAGATTTATCCCTTCCATTGAAGCATGTGATCAGATGACACAGCAATGGGTTTGATATAACGTGGATCGTCAGGTTTTACACAAACTTGTGGAGTCTGTGTCAGAAAGCAGACATACCAAATACTAAGAAACTCTGATATTCATGTAAATATTTCTAAGATTATATTTTTCACTCAAATTATTGCTATAAAGAATGCCAAACAGAAGCATTTTCACTAGTGCTCTCAGACTTTTGGACCCCACTGTACTGTATATACAAAACCATAGTATCAGTACTAAGAATCAGCGTCTCTAAATACTGGGTGGGGTATAATCAGGCACATATTTGATCTTTTAACAAGAAGTAAAACAGCCCAGTTTTCTAAAAAATACATTTATCTTTGTCTGGAACTCAAACTTGCATACATTCTAAGCAATACTTGAAACACTTCCTTGTTCTAGGAGGTCTTTTTTTCCCATTCCTTGCAAAGGCAACATGAGGGTGGGTATCACGTTGAGTGTGGAGAAATTGGTCTGTCTAAGGTAAGAAGTGTGAGAGGGAGGGACATTGGCAGAGTACTGTGCGCGGGGTGGCTCCTGCTTTTAATGAGACTCTGATACTTTAGCACTTCTTTTGCTATGAAGCGAATCTAATCCTCCCACAGACATCTATCATTGAAAGAGGCGGTTTGCAGCTTGGTCCAGCTTTTTTTTTCCCTCCATGGGATTATTTCTGCAGTGAATGAGGGTTGCTCTTTTCTTACCTGTATCAACCCTCAAGCACAGGATTATGGTCATGATATGGCAGCAGATGTGTTTACTCTGGAGATTTATGCTCACTGAGCTGTCATTAACTGCAAGGCTGTTTTGCTTAGGCCATGTTGCAACTCGTTTGGTGGAGGGTGGACTTTTCTTACAGGAAACCCCCGGCTTCTTTAAAGAGAGAAACTCAAAGCCACTGTCATCAAAAGTGACAGTGATAGAGTGTGAGGCTTTTATTAGGAAAAAAGTTAGCAACTCAATTATGCTACTGAGTGCAGGTGGTGGTTAGAAATGAAGTTTGGAAATAGCTGCAGTTTGGTAGAAAGTCCATGAAACTCCAAATTTTTTTTAGCTGACTTTGTATATACAGTACAATCTCTCTCAGGGGTATAAAGAAAAAACTTAAAAATTATACTTAAGTGAAAGTATAAATAATGTGTCAAAAACTTACTCAGTTAAAGTGGAAGTATCCAGCCAAAAATGTACTCAGTGGAAGTCACACTTTGTTACTTTAAAAAAAGATTTGTATTTTAAAAAAGATTTTAATAGATGAAATTAGGTTTATGTCATGTTTCTTATAAAAAAGTAATATCTATTACTTATCAAAAACTTTTTATTTATTTTATTTTAAAGCAACTGTGCCTTTTTTGCTTGAAAAAAATTTTTAAGTTTGAAAAACATACCACAGTTCTGCATTCAGCCTATCACACACTGTGAGGCCCACCTGAGAGAAGAGAGTTCTTCTCCAGGACCTCCTGCACCTCTTGTCTGCCACCTCTTAGAATTTAGGCGATGATCTGAGGATAGAATGATAGTCATGTTGAAATGTTTTCCTGATATCTGCAGCGAACAGAAGTTTACTGTTGGATACAATGTCCTGATACTTGTCAATGTCAATGATACTTCTGATACTAGCACAGTCATCTTTAGAAGGAAGTTTACTCTACAGCTTTGGAGAAACAGTCTACTACCCTCGGTAACATAGAATTAAGTTCTGTGACCAGTAAGCCAGTAATGAAACCCACAGTGATCTAAGAAGAGAGTTTTTAGGGGTACGTTGGTCAACCAGAGGCCTTTGGCATTGCAGAGGTGGTGCATGTTCACATATACTCATTGATGTCATGATGAATCCAAGGCCACTAGAACCAATAGGAGTTTAACTTCATGGTCTTGTCTACCCCTCAATGTTTCCCTGAAAGAACATAATGGTGCCAGTGTAAAACCTGGGCACAGAAGGGGTCTTAGTCAGTTTGCTGAGGCTGAAGGACAACCTCATCCAATGTCAGGCTATGGGCAATGATATGGAAGTGAAGCATCATATTGATGTGAAAGCACACTCTCTGTGTTCCTAGACGCAGTACAATAAGTGATTGTAAAGACAAAACAGTTGGAAAAACAGGACTCATCTGTCTCAGTCATGGATTGAGAGGTTTTTCCTCCGTCAGATACTGGAGATTGGTCTCTGAGCAATTGCAGTTCATGTGTCAGATGTAATGGGACACAAGTCTTCCATAAATTTCCACTTTTGGCTCACCAGTCCAAAAAGTATTATCCCAAAGGGCTTTGATGTGTTCCTCTTGGTTAGCAGTATAGTTTTCTATTTGTAACTCCCATGGGTATAATTTTTTTGAAGTCTTTTTATAATGGTGGAATCATGACCTTATCTGGGATCTTTTATAACTTCCTGTATGAGTCTTTGATGTGCTTTTGGAAGAATTTTGGTAGACCAGCCACTTCTGGGAAGATTTAACACTGTTTCAAGTTTTCTCCATTTGGAGATAATGGTTCTCACTCTCACTAATTTGCTGGAGTCCTAATTTTCGAATCTCTTCTGGAATTTATTTTGATTGTGGTAAAGTGTGCTTCTTGTTGAGACCTTTTAGCCTAAATCACATTGCTGGAAATTGATGATTAGATTCAACAGGGCTGGCAGTAATCAAACCTGGGTGTGTCTAGTCTATCGATTCATAAATTTCCATAACACTTATTTTACACAGGGTCACATGGAGCCTGGAGCCTATCACAGGGAACTCAGGGCACAAGGCAGGGGACACCCTGATTGGGGTGCCAACCGCACACACAATCACAATTTAGAAATGCCAATCAACCTACAAAGCATGTCTTTGAACTGGCAGAGGAATCCAAAGTAGCCGGATGAAACATGCAAACTCTGCAGACACAGGGATTGAAACCCCCAACTCTGGAAGGGGCAAGGCAAACATGCTAACAATTAAGCCAGTGTGCTCCCCCAAGTCTAGTCTAATTTGTTTTAATTGTTAATTGTTTGATTGGATAACTACCCTATTCACACAGGGCCAGTTGGTGTTGGATAACTTTTTTCCCCTTCAATAAATAAACTGATCATTTAAAAATGATATTTAGTGTTTAATAAATGGCTTTGTTTTGTAAAATAAATAAATAAATAAAAAATACAGATCTGAAACAATTGAGAGTGACAAATATGCAAATATAAAAGAAATCAGGAATACAACACTGCATATTTAATGACCATTCATACCTCAGACAGCATCGTTAAGATAGCATTCAGGCAACATAATAAAAGCTTTAATAAAATGACCTAACATGCACAAATGAAGAACAAATGTGTAAAGCAATTATGGTTTTAATGTCATAAATGGTCATTTTCAAACTCATTTCTAACTAGCTGCATGAGGGTTATGAGGCCTGGAGTAGGAGACTGAATTTGATCTGTAATCTATAATGATCATGGTGAATCACATAAGTTCCATATGATTACTTTCACAGTTGGCCCTGAAATGGGCTAAGCCAGGTGGTGTGACTGTTCCACTGGCAAAGGAGCTATCAGGTCGTGTAACTGTTTAGCTCTAACCAGCAACCTCTCTTTAATCAGATCATTTGAGTCACTTTTATGGATAAAGATACATATAAGGAACATAAGCTTTCAAATGAGAAGTGTAAGTACAGAAAAAAAGCAAGATTAACTCACCCTGTAAAGTCTGATCCGACTGCTCTAATATTCTTCCAGGTGGAGTGAGAGGATGATCCAAATTTATTGTTGTGAGGATCAGGCTTACAGTGATACAGTCCAGTCCACTCTGCCTCCCTTATCATATGCTCGTGCTTGTTCTTCTGCTCCAGTAAACAGCCTTCAGGACTTTAACTACTTAACCGAAAAGTTCTGCTATAAATGGTTTAACCTCTTCAGGAACACGAAGCCTTGAAATTGTGCTACATACTAGAACTGTGTGTTTTATCCCTAATTCACACTTCCACATAAGTTTGGAGTGTCATTTATGAAAATAAATACTGTATTTGTGGTAGTACGCCGGAAAATATTTACAATGGCATTTGGCAGACACCCATATCCAGAGTGACTTACATTTATCTAATTTATACAACTGAGCAATTGAGGGTTAAGGGCCTTGCTCAATGACCCAACAGTGTTAGCTTGGCAGTTCTGGGGCTTCTGATCAGTAACCCAGAGGCTATTACCACTGAGCCACCACTGCCCATACATTTAATTCACTGATGTTTATTGAAACTGTGGGCCCAAAACAGAGATTATGATAAACAGTTGAAACATTTAGCCCATTTCTTTAACTTAACTCCAAAAAACCCAACTACTCTTTAATCTGACGCTCCAAGGTCCACTAGAGCCTTAATTGAATTCGTAGGACTGCCCCTCCATCCACCCCCATCCATCTTCCAACTGTCCTCTGAATAGTTTGTACACAGAACCCCTTTTTTGCCATGCTGTAATCTTGAATTAATTTCCTGTCCAGTTTCCTTATCCACAAGCAGGGCATTTGTGGGTCAAGTGTTCAGTCACAGAGACCATAAAGATCCACAGCTTCTTCCCTTTGGTGTTTGGTGTGTCCAGAAGGTCTCCATGAACACCATCACAGAAAGAAGAAGAATGTAATTTGGTCACCATGGCTTCAGCTTCCTGGTTCACCCTGAGGTCAGCAGACGTTATCCAATAAGGCTTACCTAAAAAAAGCTAAAGCATTTACACAGTTCATTTTAAAACCATTCTATTTAGGCCATAGAAATGTTTTCTCTAAATCTGAAAGCAAGTAAGTGCATTTCATTCCTTAGCAGAGAGTCAGGATGTACATGTGAGAGGTTCTTGCACAGCAGCATGATGCAGCGGTAAATGGGCGGCTGTGGCTCAGTCGGTTGACCACTAATCCACTAATCGTAGGGTTGGTGGTTTGAATCCCGGCCCAGGTGATCCCATGCCAAAGTGTCCTTGGGCAAGACTCTGAACCCTAAGTTGCCCCTGATGGCAAGCTAGCACCTTGCATGGCAACTCTGCTACCATTAGTGTGTGAGTGTGCTCTCATTTGTAAGTCGCTTTGGATAAAAGCGTCCGCTAAATGAATAAATGTAATGTAAACATCCGGCCCTGGTTTTTGAACTTTATAATAATATAGAAGTAAACAGGTGGCACTTATGAACCCTTATATAACCGAAGGTGTCAGCAGCCCACCCACACACTCAAGACACTTAAATAGAGGAGGCAATAAAAATGTTACAAGTTTCTATTTTTTAGTTGTTTTTTTTTTTTTGACTTATTACAATGTGTACTAGCTAATGTATTCCTACTAACCCTAGTACAAATTAATTTGCATGATACATGATATTACATCCCAGTTTTTCACAGTGTGCTTTATTGGTTAAATGTTAAATGCTGCCAAAGCCAAATAAAAACCCAACTGTGAAACTTTTATAAATTAAATAGAAAAACCAAACTAAAAAAGAAATTACAATGAAATATAAAGAATACACATTATAAAAAGCAGTAAGAGATTTGTTGTTTCTTAACTGAACAAAAAAAAAATAAACAAATACAAATTGTAATGAAAACTGTGAACGTACTAAATGTCTATGTCTTTGTTTAAATAACATCATAGTCACTTTTTCAGTTATTGATTCATCTTTAGAAGGAGGAGAACCACTTAACCACTTCATACTGGTCTAGATTGTGGTGGATCCATAGCCCATACTGGGAACACTGGGTGTGAGTCGGGAATACACACCGGGCACCATACACACACGATGTTGTGAATATTCACACACATTCACATGGAGGCAATTTAATTCAATTCCATTTGATTTTAGTTGTATAGCTTTTTAAACAAATGGACATTGTCACAAAGCAGCTTTAGAGAAACATATCAATTCAGGATATACATTTTAAACTTATACATTTATTAGTTAATTAACATACTACAATTTTTTTAGAGAGTTTGGAGCACACTGCACAACTTGAACACCAGTGTGCTACCCACTATTAAATATTTGGGTCTAATTCGATAATATTTTTTATTTCCAACACAGTTTTAATTCACATAACATTGTTTGCAGAGTCCCAGTTCTTGGATTTAAATGTACACTAGTGTCTACTTACATTTACATTACATTACTTTTATTCATTTATCAGACACTTTTATCCAAAGCGACTTACAAATGATGAAATACAAGCAACGTGATATATGAAGTGGAGAACAATACAAGTAGTGCTACAATACATGATTTATAATTGAGTTCCAGAAAAGCAACGTGTGCAGAGAAGATGTGTAAGAGCTTTTATTTATTTATTTATTTATTTGACTTTTTTTTTTTTGTAAATAATGTGGTGTTGACATTTTAGGGGTTAGTTTAGTGCTCAAGGTGGGTCTTTAGCTGATTTTTGAAAATAGTGACAGATTCTGTGGTCCGGATTGAGGTTGGGACGGTTAGTTTGAAGGTTCTGGAAAGGGATCAACCACGCTGAGTAGCACTACTAAGCATCGGTTGCTAACCGATCACAAATTACGTGAGAGAAGGTAATCTTCAAGGAGAGTGTTGAGGTAGCGGGGTGCTTTTCTAGACAAGGTCTTATCGACTTTTTTCCTTTGTATTTGACTGCACACTCTGTGTTTACTTGACGTGTTGTTGTACTTGTGTGTTTGTTTTGCAATAGAATTTAACTGAATGGAGCAGGCACTGTTTAATTTAATGGAGCCAATTCGTGCCAGAGAGCATAAATGTATCTGAGCAATCATCTGCAAGATTTTTACAAACACCATAATCGATGCACTGTAAAATTTCCTGTTGTGTGAGGTATAGGCTCAGAAAAGCTTTCTTTCATTTCTTCCCCTGACCCTCATGACTCGTGACTGGACCACTGCATGAAACTGTGGGAAAGATTTTGAGGAGAATGCTCAAGTAAGAAAACTTCCTGAAGAGGGTGGGGGTGGTGGGGGGGAGAAGGGGGGAATGTCACTGGTCACACTGCCTTGTGATTATAATGCATGTGCAGAGTGGGCAGATTCAGATGATAGATGCTATATGACCAATAAGTAAATAAATAAACAACCCTAGATACACATTTTAGCAGAAGAGATCTGCTTTTACTTTCAAAAGCCAGATGGCAGTGTCACCTCTAAACTGCCCCTTTTCCAGCTGGCCTCCAGGGGGCATTGATGCAACCAGCATTGCAGTGCTGGAGGGAGCAAGTGGAAGACTTCTGATGAAAGTAGAGCAGCTGTCCAAATGTTATTTCAGCATTCTCTCAAAACACACAGAAACACAATGCTTCAGTAATGATCCTGCTCAGCGTTCTCATCTCCCACTGAGAATAGAGAACTTTTTCCATGTTGAACCATGTCCATGTCCAAGACATGCGCTAAGAAAGTGCACACACACACACACATGTGCCTGCTCTCTTAGTCATGTGTGCTTTCTTATTTTCTCTGTTCATTGTGTTGAGGTAAACCTTAAGTAACATTCTTCAGGCCGCAAAAGCCATACAGAACCAAACCCGCTTGTATATAACCTCTGCTCTTCATCTAATCATAATGTATTCACATCACCACAGTCCAAAAATAAGGGAAAAATTAGAAATCACTCAGCTGGAGCTCCCAGCCTTCCAGTATTCATCATCATTTTATGCTTAACAGGATCCTGTTACACTCCTGCAATGCAGTCTGAAAAATATTCATGGAAAAGGGAAATTTATCACATGCCCTGCACACCAAAACATGCATGATAGGATGATGCTGCTTACCTCACAGGATCAAAGTCTGCTAGCACTGGGATAAGGCGTAACCCTCTGGCTTTAAATCAGAGGGGGATATTCGTCTGGAAAGAAGAACAGCTGGGTAAGCATCTGGATCCTGATGCCTACAAGCAGACTATCTGGCTGGGCACCCTGCAGAGTCTCATCACACCCTTACAAAAGCTCTCTTTCCCCCTTTCTGTTCTGGTTACATCTCTTTCTCTCCCCTTATTTCACTCCACAAGAGCCTTCTTGTGCCTGTTTACTATATTTCTTTCATTAGCTTTAAGGTTTTCTCTCGAAATATGATACTCCTCATCACATGAACACAGTACACGCAGGCATATGAATAGATGCTGACATTAATAAGGATATCCAAGATTATAAGGATATCCAAGATTGATTTACTCAATATATGTCTAAGATTTATCATTTTAAGGTGAAAATATCTTTTGTGACACAGCAGTTCGCATTTTCGCATAACTATTCACCACCATGGGTCAATATTTGGGGGAAAATTTATTTTACATTGCAACAAATTGAGTGTGTTGGTCCTTTCTGTCCATCAAGAAGGTCTGTATTAATGAGTGAAATCAGTATATGGACTTTAATTGTATCACTAGTAGATATATCACATTTGGCACAATTTAATAAATTCTACAAATTGTATTATGGTACATGTGGTATGACATAATACATTCTTACATTAAGGAACTGAAACATATAATTTTACTGTATGAATAATATAAGAGGAAATCGATGACTCACTTTATTTTGTAATTTGTACAAGTAGATTTGCATATGTAGGTTTGTAAAGGGCAGTTCTAGGTCACCAAGCCAGATGTACCAGGGTGATTCTGACAATAGTGATTTTTTCCCCCAGAGAGATTTCTCTAAGCCTTCAGCAGGATTTCCTAGAAAAATAGACATTAAAGCAAAGCCTGTTTCTTTGACTATTTTGTTCCTTACCTGTTTCTTTGGAGAGAGGGAATGAAAGGTAAGTCAGGTGCACATCCTCATCAGTGTTCATCACGCAGTTTTCTTATTAAAGAAGGAACATCTACCTCCCAGGCTACAGTTCATCCTGCCAGCTGTACGATAAAAACACAGATACAAATAGGCTGTCACGTTGGTTTGACTTTCATGTAAAGGGACAGCCTGAAACACTTAATTACAACCAAAGGGCTGAAATAAAATGTATTTTATACTCTCATTTGTATTCTTAGAGCTGCTAGGAGAGTATGATATTTGAGCTCTGTACTTTGTACTTGTTGTGTCCAAACATGACAGGAGTCATGAAGGAGTTAAGAAAATGGCGAGGCACAAGTTCCACATCCAGGCATGTCCTGGATCCTGGATAAAAAATAGTAAATAGAGTCATGATGCAAAGAAGAATGCATTTTTAGAGATTTATTTCATTTATGGTCACAGCAGACCTGAGGTCACCCCAGGAAATCTAAGTCAGAAGGGAAACACGCTCCAGATGGGGCTACAGGGCATCACCAACACGTGCATGCACTCACATGCACGCACGCGCATGCACATGCATGCACGCAGGCCCCCCACACATGCACACACACACACACACACACACACACAAAATCAATCGATTAATAAAGATTAGTGAGGCTGTTCCAGAAACAGCCAGAATCCACGACACTACCTCCACCATGCTTGACTTGACTGATGAGCTCGTATGTTTTGGATCATGAGCAGATCCTTTAACTTTGATAGAATTAATCTTGGTTCCTGAACATTTTTGGCTCATCTGTATTTCTTTGTGTATTCCAATCTGACTTTCTGATTCTTACTGCTGATGAGTGGTTTGCATCTTGTGGTATGACCTCTATATTGATTATGGATTGTGGTACCTTCACCCTTGCACTGTGAAGGTTGTTGTTGATAGTTGCTGACTGTTATTTTTGGGATTTTTCTTACAATGTTTCTGTCATCAGCTGCTGTTGTTTTCCTTGGCTGACCAGTTCGATGTCTGGTGGCTCAGTAGACCAGAGGTTTCTTTCTTTTTCAGGACATTCCAAATTGTTGGATGTAACATCTCTGATATATTTCCCCTCTTTTCTCAGCTTCAAAATGGCTTGCTTTTCACAGCAATTAATGTGTTTAAACAACCAATTTAAAAGGACATACCTGGGAAACAAGAAACAGTGAGGTGTTTCAATAGTTTTGATCACTTGGAAAATGTTCAGGTTCAAACAAAATGTGCCATGTGTTACACATCTAGATGTACATATCAGGAAATGAATGCTGAAATTCTGATCTGTCATCTCAAATTCATCTTTTCATCTCAAAACCAAAGTCTATATATATATATATATATATATATATATATATATATATATACA
>JAFFST010044820.1:240754-257999 GCA_022414735.1 Noturus placidus | reverse complement strand
CCCCCCCCCAGTGTCCATACCATGGTTACGCCCTTGCATAATACCATGCAAGGGCGTAACCATACCATGGTTACGCCCTTGCATAATACCACGCTAGGACCCCCCCCCAGTGTCCATACCATGGTTACGCCCTTGCACAAAAAAATCCACTCTGGGCCTCAAAATCCTCTCCTGACGTAAATGTAACTCCCTAAGAATTAATACAGCCTCTTAATCAACAGGATGTCCATAAAAGGACATGCCATTTCATTCCCTTTGACGCTCTCTGCGTGACAAACGTGCGCAATGAATGTACCGAAAGAATCAATGAGGGGTTTAAACACTGCTTCCTCTTTAAAAAAAAAAAAATAAAAAAAAAAAAATAAATAAAGGGGAGGAGACCAAAAGAAACTCTGGATTTACAGAACAAAACCTGCTCCCGACCAGGTTAGGTTCACAGAGTAAATTGCTATGGTAACTGACTCTGAGTACGAGTTACCTCTCTTTCAGAAACGGGCTTGACTTACTCTGCTTTCTCGGGTTTAACATATCTCTCATTCCGAAACGGAAAATCCAGAGCTTCCCCTCATTTCAGGCTTAACATACTCAATTTTCACTTAACCTCCTTCGTGAAACGGGTCCCAGGTGTTTAAGGTGGGCTGAAATCGTCATGCAACATGACACTGATCCAAAGCACACCAGCCAATTAAAATCTGATTGGCTAAAGAGGATTAAAAAAAAAAAAAAAAAATCAAGACAAAGTCCAAGACAAAGTCCTGACCTCAACCCCATTGAGATGCTGTGGCAGGACAGTGTGCATAAACAAATGCATTCAAACATCAAGGAACTAAAGCAATGAAAATAAAAATAAAATTTAAAAAGAAGAGGAAAAAGAGAGAGAGAGAAAAAAAAAAAGTGAGCCAAATTTCTCAAAAACGATGAGAGATACTGAAATATTTTAGGGTGCATTTATTTTTGCCCACCAAGTTTCTGAATGTTGGTTAACTTTTTAAAAGAAATGACTGCGTATTGAAATCTGTTGTGGTTATCTTTTTTTGGTCACCTTGTTTATAGAAGTTGGTGAGGAACACCGTTATTTCACCCCTGAAATATAAAGACCTAGAACTGGAGTGTTTTCTTTTTTTCCCCTGTGATATATTGTACATGTATGCACACACACACACAAAATATTAACAAGCACTTTTATCCTACAGAAAGGAAGCAAACTTTACACTAAACGACAGAGTATGGTAAAGCATGAACACATACTTTGCCCCAGTCTCTCTGGCTGGACGAGCTGGCCGATGCCATCTTTGCTTTCTTCTTGCTTTCCTTCAGCTTCTCTCCGGCCAGGACAACCTCGCTTGCATCAGTCCGACATTCGGGGCAGTACCTGCACATGACAGAAATAGCAGAAACATTAAATTAAAAATCCCACTCTTTCAAATCGGATCTATAAAATCACACACACTTGCCCTACTCTTTAACTTTATTCCGCTTAGCTCGTTTTATTGTTAGAGATGCTGTTCTGAAGCTCCTCACCAGTCCTCATCAGTCGGAATGGTGGTGAGAGGCGGGTTAAGGCAGTATGTGTGGAAGGCCATATCACACTCATCACAAAGCAGCTGCTTGTCCGGGTCCTGCTTCACCCCACACACATGGCAATTACACCAGCGGCAGGTTTTCTTGGGGTCGTCCTTACAGTGTTTACACTCAGGCCCATTGGACCCTGAATGCACATACACAAGAGGAAAAGTACATCAATTTCACATAAATTTAGACTTCTGGCTAGATTTAAAGGACAGTGCATACAATGTAATGCCATTTGAAGGCACTTTTTAGTGATTTACTAAGGAGAGTAAAATCATGAAGAACAAGCTACTTACTCTTCAGAGGGCTGTCCGAAGCGGCTGTGGGTCCCTCAGAGCTTCCAGCCTCTTCAATTTTGTAGATTTCGCTCACAAACAAGATCCGGCAGTCATTCAGAGAGTCGCCAGCATCCCTTTGACACATAATCAGAACACAAGCTGGAAAACTCTCTATATTGGTCTCTCTATATATAACTGCACGTGTACACACAAAAGCCCTGGTCTAAGTACTGTTATGCATTGCACGGTTTCCACTACAAGGTGAGAAACCCTTAACAAACTCACATTGGTGGGTCACAGCTCCACCTACCCGAGAAGTATTTTGCCAAAAATCTCTCGCTGGGTGCGTGTCTCCCTCTTCCTCTGGATCTGAGCATCGTACCAGTAGCCACGCTCTTTGGGCTCGTCGGGGTTGTAGTTCACCATGACCACCATGCCCTCCTCCAGCTGGTGCCACTGGTAGACGGTGCGGGCGCGTGGGCGTACATCCTTCCCCTGGAGCTGCACCACCCCGTTCTCCGGGTAACTGCAGAACATGCAAACAAATTTGTATGTGCTCACTCCAACAAGGACGTTCAGAAGAGGAGATTACAAAATAACGTAACAAATGGCTGACCAAAAATCTGTGCTTCACTGCCAAATTGTTAACTTCATACAGGTTATACTTGATAAGTTTTTAAAATCACAATATACAAACAAACGTTTACTTTCTGAAGATCATCCGAAGTGATCAATTTCTTCTACTGCAATTTTATTTGGGAAATCTTCAAATCTATCAGTAAATAATTCAGCTTGGGTATATTTTCCATCTTGGCGTGGCAATAATCACGCAGTAAGGTGGAAATGTTTAGGGAATAAGCGTACTCTTCGTATTTGATGTGGTAGCAGATCTCATCCTCTCCATCAGTTTCCATGCCTTCACCTTCTACGGGTTTGGGAGTCTTAATCACGTTTACAATCTGAGCCTCAAACCAAGCACCCATATTCAGGTCTCTGGCATCCACAAACTCATTTATCTACAAGACAGTTAATAAGAAAATACAATGAAAGAATACTTGGAATATAAAAAAGGTACAGTACAACAAAGCCTGTTTATAAACAGTTCACTCGGAGTGTAGTGCAAGAGAGATGTATGCGGTGAACTAGCAAGGGGTTCACAGCACTCTTTACCTTATAGAGGCCAAAACCCGGGTCGACGAGGTCACTCTGGGCTGAGGTTCCAGCGCTCTGACCCTCACACTCACCATGAGTGGAGCTCTTATCTGACTCACTCTGACCCGATCCGCAGCCCGAGTCGGAGTCTGACAGCTCGGCCTCCTTGTCTTTGGGCAAAGAGACTGCAGGAAGCGCCTGTCTCACGAGGAGCTGAACAATGTCATTTAGGCCCACATTGTAATCGAAAATAGTGTGGCCATCCTCCATCTGTAACAATTTAATAGTCAAAAGGTGCTGCTTTAAATGCTAGAAGTGTCAAAAAGCAATTAATGATCTTTGATCAATTCCATTTTATTAACTGACAATTGTATAAAAATCAGGTCTGTAACTGCAGGAACATCTTATACTTGTATCTAATACACGAGACACAAACAAATTAATTTGTAACCTCCTGAGATTGTGTACATTTAAGCAAGTAGATTCTCAATTGCTCAACTTCAAATTGTATAAGTGTAATTGTATACATGGATTTCGCCATTAAATAACTTTAAATTATTAACATAAGTTCAATGGAAATCCTGAAATTCAATCATAAATTATTGTGTCCAAATGGCTTGATATATGAAGCCCTTTGTACAGCTACAGAGATATGAGTGATTATGTACATTTAGATTTATATTTAAAGTACGTTACTAGTCACACAATTTTCAGTCTTCTGATTTCTGATACAACCCTTGGGGGAAGGGTGTGATGTAGTGTTCAGTGATTAAAACTGATATGGATCATTTATAAAACACTGACATGTTTATAAATACCAACGAATCAAGAAATTAATTCGGGGGTTGGGAGATACTGATCAAACAGCTAGAATATTTAACTGATTGCATGAATATATTTCACATGTTTTCCCCATCATGCTTGAATATATTTTTGTGCAACACTAAACCTCAACATGTAGCTTGACTTATCTATATGCATGCATTTTCCCCCAAACCTGTTTGCCTCTGTAGAAGAGCCTCTGTCTTTCAGGCTCAATGTTGAAGAGCTCCAGGATTCGCAGTCTCAGCTCGTCCACCTTAGTGAGTTTGGACAGGGAGTCGACCCGGTGGGTCTGCTTACCGTCCATAGTGCGCACCTGGATCCACATTGCAGCAGCCCTACACCGACACCACAGTCAGATACAAAAAAAAAAAAATGCAAGTCCACTGCACTTAACATTAGAGAATTAATTAACCTGAACAGCTTAATAATTATTGTGAAAAAAGTGTAATCTACAAAACATTTGCAGAACTATTTACAATAGTAGCCAAAATTCCTGCTTCAATCACCGCTGCACCTCACACCAGCGCCAATTGGATGTTAAAATTTATGACTTGCTAATCTATTTGCCATAACAATAGTTAAGTATAGCTTAAAAGTGGCTTCATTGATCTACAGAGACTTTAGCAAACAAATATTCATACACCGTGTATTGTGGAAACTGTACATATTTATGATATTTTACTGACTTACATCAGTAAAACTTCCTTCTCTAGAGATCAAAAGGTGAGGTTTGGCAAAGGAAAAAAAACAAATCTGAATGACTTGCATTCTAATCTTTATGATCTGTGAACCTCCGTGGCACCCAAGATTAATTGCAAACTTCATTATTCACTATTGCATCCTACATTATCCACAATTCCATTTGACTACCTGCTGATAATGGTGCCAGTGGGATTTAGCGCTTGCTTCGACTCTACCTTAAAATTACAGTTCACCTAAAAACGAAACGTCTGTCATAAATAGTTCACCCTCACGTCGTTCCAAACCCATAAGACTTTCGTTCATCTCCGGAACACAAATGAAAGACATTTTTAATGAAACCCGAAAGATTTCTGTCCCCCTGTTTACAGTTCAAATAACCAAAACTTTTAAGCTTCAAAATGTTCATAAAGGCATTGTAAAAGTAATCCGTGTGACTCCAGTGTTTTAATCCCAGTTTTATGAAGCAACACAAATTCTTTGGATGCGCAAATAACTAAAATTAAGTCTTTATTCACAGAATAGTTACACCTTCGCATAGATCTGACACGCATTCACAAGAGAACCACGACCAATACATGATGTTAATTTTTTTGCATGCCCTTGCCTCAACACATACCCTTGCACTAGAACGGGACACTGAAGTGCTGCACTGTTTACAGCAGAAGAGGGGCGCTGTACACAAACTGTGTCACACAGAACAATCTCTGTAACAAAGATGTCTGCAGATTGACAAGAGGACTTTTTGTCAGCTCTCACGTCAACACAAAACATATGCGTCACGGTTCTCTCATGAATGCTCGTTGTAGATCTATGCAGAAGAGAGAATATTTTGTTACTAAAGACTTAATTTGAGTTTTTTTTTGTATACACAAAGCATTCATATCGCTTCATAACATTGGGATTAAACCACTGTAGTCACACAGATTAATTTTACGATGCCTTTATGAACTTTTTGAAGCTTGACAGTTATGGTTACTCGAACTGTTAACAGAGGGACAGAAATTTCTCATGTTTCATTAAAAAAAGTCTTCATTTTTATTCAGAAAATAAACAAAACAAGGGTGAATAATCAAGGACAGATGTTTCATTTTGGGTGAACTATCCCTTTAAGAGGGTGATGCAGCAGTGCTTTAGTCTGTCCAGATCTCTTACTCACTCATCTGTACACTCTGCTCAAACAGATCAGCTTCCAAATCTTCTACTTTCATGCAAACACCCCTCTCAACATCTTTGCACTCGAAGTCTCACAGATTGCAAGAACACTACGTGGTTTAACTGCACTCAAGCTGAACATTGCAGGAAAGTGACAAGCGAGAAAAAAAAAAAGCCCTTGCACCAACAAGGTATAACAGTCAGGTTTCATTATGTTTGGAATGGTTTACCTTCTTCCCTGCAATTAAAAGGACATTATAAACAGCACTAGCAATGTCCCCTTATGACGTCAGAGACACACCTTCTCACAGGATTCGTGAAGACACAGCTTTAACCTATACATTAGCACGAGAATCACTACACACACCACAGACATTAGAATAATGATGTAATGTAGTGTTTCATTGTGTAGTTTTTCGTTTTTAAGTGTAAATGAAGTTGTTCCACTGATTAACTACATCCGTTACTGTGGGCCGGAAATGCGCTCAGGCGCCCCCTTCTTCCCAGCCGGTGCAGGACGGATATAAACACTCCCGTACTGGTACAACCTACAGCATTAACGCCTGCTAGTGTCATACAGATTACTAAGAATATATATATATATATTTTTTAAACATTAATATATATGATCCTTCGGGGGATTATAAACGTAATTTATATCAATAATGTTTATGAAGCGCTTAGAGAAAAGCTTCTCTGATCTACACAAGTTAGCTTAAAGTCGCCTTTGTTGTTTTAGTCATTGTTCAAGCATAAAGCTTTAGCCTTGCGAAGTTCGCTGTATGCGGAAATATGAATTACAATAACGTCCTGTTTAAAAAAATATTTTAAACATTTCATTTTTTTGTTTAAATACAACACTGTAACAAATATTAAGTTAGTTAATTAACCAAAGCTGCATGGTTGGCTTTAGTGGAGCTAACCAACATTAAATGCTATTCACTAAAGCTAAATATATTTTACAATTAAACATTAAATAAAGGGGGGAAAAAAACCAAAACCAATCCAGTTAACTTGTTTTAATTACTATTGAAGTAACTACATTTATTCTCTTACTCAAGTTCAATTAGCCGGAGTTTTAAGTTCAGTGCAAGAAAATGAGGCTGATGAAAGAAACACAACTCAATTCATATTCAAATTAAACTTCAGCACCAACTTTTCATTTCGAAGTGCAGCTAAAAGTATAATGTGACTGTACATTACATTATCCAAGAATAAAGCCGGGTGAGGAAGTTACAATGCAAAGCTTCTAACTAAAAAATAATTCCCCGATTAAGATGTTCACAATTACCTCTGTCTTTACGTCCCCTCGAAATCAAGAAAGCAAGCGGTTATAATTCAGCAAACACGCGGCAGACTGAAATATAAAAACTCTTTTTGACTCTTAAACATGTACCACAGAAAACTTCGTACGGCGATTCAATGAAAATTTGGTTCCACAACGTGTTTTCCCCTCCTGCGCCAGGCGATGCCGCATTTCTATTGGTTCCTATATGTTGAAATACATTCGTGGATTGGCTCATACACCCGTCAATCACTCCTCTAACCGGACCTTTAGGCTCAGCGCGCGAAATCGAGCTCTCGCGGCAGCACGTGCCTACGTTAGGATATGTATCGCGAGATTATGCTAATATAACGGACACAAACATCGTTACGGTCTTTAAAAAAAACAACACTTTTAGTGATATCATGTCAGAAAACTGATGTGACATAAAAGTCTCTCTATTTATTTTTTAAAGAAAAAATTTAAGGGAAAGCCGTAAACTAATAAACCAGAATTGAACTCTGGGAATACTGACAAGCGCTTCTCTCACAAACACGCGCGCGCACACACAAGCGCACACCTCCTGCACTAGGATTGGCCTTTAGGTCATACTCGCGGCTTCAACGCTCCAATCGTAACGCAGAATTGTGTGTTTGTCCTTTGTGGTGATTGGCGGGAGAATGTACAGTCATAAATATAATCAAAATGGCGAAAGCAGTTGTATCTCAATATACTTCAAACAGTTTATGTTTACATATTTTTTTCTTAGCCTGTATACACGCAAATGAACTTTTCCGCAAATGACAATGAGTGGGCAAAAATCATGACTTCAGTAACAATATTTTACTTAACATTAACCAATATTAACATGAAAGGTATTATTTTAGTTTCAGACCTGCATTGTGATAGTGACATTTACTCTTATGCACAAATTAGTTCTGCTTCAGGACTATTTTTCTCATTCAAATATTAGAATTATGTTGTGAAAGGTATCTCTCCTAAGTTGCTCCATCTGGTAAAAGCTCACTTTAGGCACAACTCTGTAGTTGGGCAGATTCCAAGTCTTTTTTTATTGGTGGTATTAACATCCTGATTAAGAAGTGTAGTAACTTTCATATCAGAAATCATTTCACAAAAGATTTGTCTTATTCTACAAAAGCTCTTGTGAAATGAAAATGTTCCTTTGGGTTCGACACATAAGATTTGGTCTGCGACTTATACATTTTTATTGCCCAATAAGGTAAAGGGAGTTCACCTTAAAGTCTTGCACAGATCTTACCACTATGTTCTTTCTGTAATCTTGAGCCAGAATCTCTTATACATCTATTTTGCATTTGCAATTACTCTAAAGGTTTCTGGAACCAGATATCCATATTAATACATCATGTGTTTCATAAAATAATTGCAATAGATTAACCCATGATACTGTTTTTATATTGTAACACTGGCTTTTCTATAGTTGATGACACTATAAAATTGTTGATTTTGCTTGGGAAATTTCATTTGGACAAAATAAAACAACATCCATCAAACCTTGTTTCAGAAGTTTTTGCATAGATTTTAAAATATTTTTGATGCAGTAAACAAGGCGATGTGGAACATGAAGTCTACGTCTACATCTCTTTTGAATAGAGTTTAGACCTTGTTCAAGGACTTTTCATATTTCATATTGTAATACCTCAAACTGGGTGGCACTTTTTATTGTTGATGTTATTCAGAAAATAATAATTTTCTCAAAGGGTATCCCATGACAGAGACCATGATAAAGCACTGACAGTGAAAGGGATAGTTCACCCAAAAATGAAAATTCGTACAAGTAATCCATGTTCCATGCTCGCGAAAGCAGATTTTCTATAGCTTCGTAAAATAGTACTTTTACAATGCCTTTATGAACTTTTTGAATCTTGAAAGTTATAGTTAATTGGACTGTAAACAGAGGTACAGAAATCACCCAGCTTTCATTAAAAATGTCTTCATTTGTGTTCCGTAGATGAACGAAAGTCTTAAGGGTTTGGAATGACATGAGGACGAGTAATTGATGACTGAATTTTCATTTTTGGGTGACACATAAATATAAACCTGTGACTTGCCATGCAGCTGGATCTACTTTCAGAACTGCTATTATAGAAAAGTAATCCACACCTCCTGACCAATCAGATTCCAGAATTCAACAGCACTGTATTATAAATGTATATAACATATCAGTGAATAGCTAAGATATACAAAAAAGTGTGTAGACATTAAACAAAATACTAAAATACTTTAGTAGGACACTTTACCCTTTATACTTTATGAGCGAAAAGCGCGTTAGAAGACTGTAAATTTACAAGGAACTTTGTGTATATGACAGCAAAATTCTTAAAGTGTGTGTGTGTGTGTGTGTGTGTGTGTGTGTGTGTGTGTGTGTGTGTGTGTGTGTGTGAATAAATAATAATAAATATGACAAGAACTTATCACGCCTCAAACTTTTTCAGCTCTTCTTCATCACCGTTAGAAATTTGCCGCCATCTTGTGGTGACAATTTCAGGCCGAATCCTAAATCACTTCCTTTGGCTACGTGGTACACTAGGTATGGACTAATAACAATTACGTTGACGTAGTGCGGGTATATCAGGACTAGGGAGCCGTTAACGTTAACTTTTTCACGTGACTCCAAAATTAACTTATTATTACGTTGCCGAAGCCTTTATATATCACACCCTATGTAGTGCACTTCTCCAAGCTGTTTGTAATGGAGCCGTTGTTCTTTAACCCAGTGACGTCAGCATTTGAAATGTTTCCTGTTCCTGGTTCTCTACGGAAATAACCAAAAGCAAACAGCGTTATTGATTTAGAGGTATGTTTGTAAATTACATAGTAGTGGATTGTTGTTGTTTTGATAATCAGATGTACAATGGGTTGACAGTCTCGTGTGTGTATGTATGTGTGTATATGTGTGTGTGCGTGCGCGCGCGTGCATAAGTGAGTGTATGTGTAAGTGTGTAAAATATTCAGGATCAGATCGAAAACATATTTTAGCTGCCATGGCAAACATGTTTTAATTTAAGTTTTAGGATTCTAAGAACCCTTAATCATCCAACAAACCTTTAAAGAACCATCAAAGAACCCGTCAGCAACCCAAGTACCAAGGCAGTTTAACTAAATCTTCAGTATCAAACAGGTTCTAGATATTAAAAAAGAAAAAAAAAGACCAAGTGTTTGGGCTTTTAAGAGTGTTTGTAGAAAAATAATAGGAACTAATACATTTCCAAAGTGTCCGTTTTTTAAAAACACTGTTTCAAAACACTCACAGAAGAAAATTTATCAATTAATCAATTTAATTAATCGATTTGTATAACGCTTTTTACAATGGACATTGTCTCAAAGCAGCTTTACAGAAATATCATTTTTACATTTACAAGTGACTTACTAATGAGAGCACATTCACACACCAATGGTAGCAGAGCTGCCATACAAGGTGCTAGCTTGCCATTGGGGGCAACTTAGGGTTCAGTGTCTTGCCCAAGGACACTTCGGCATGGGATCACCCGGGCCGGGATTCGAACCGCCAACCCCACGGTTAGTGGACAATCCGCTCTACCGACTGAGCCACAGCCGCCCCAAAAAAAAAGAAGTGTGGAAATTCTGTTGCCAAAGTAGGACCTAGAACCTACAGTTTCCCTAACAACCCCCCCCCCCCCATGATACTGTTATAAACGTTACTGTAAAATGCCAGACATTTTATTTATTTATTTACTTTATACAAGGAATTGTGGTTTTAGTTTTTCCTAAGCGTGTCAAGAATGTCAGCTCTATTGTTGCAGCAAGTTCAATTCTCTAGGTTCATCCTTTCTCTGTCAAGACTTACTATAAACTATGGCTTGATTTTGAATGCAACTGATACTGTTGTTATGGCAGACCCGGTATTTATTTCAGTATATTCATATTGTATTTTTTTTTTCTTCATTTTATCAGTATATTTTAGTAAAAAAGTGTAATCAGTGCAGTCAAGTTAAGATGCAAACAGAAGTGAAAAAGATCTGTTTCTTTTGCACAGATATGGACATTGATTCAGCCATGTCATCACCCTGCTGGATCAATACCCCTTTAGAGTAGCAGGAATGAACATGTTTGCTGGGCATGAAGTTTTGGTCAATGTTCGTATTGCACTAAGAACAAAATGGCAGAAGAGACGGAACTGGTGGACAAGAAGAAGCTCTGTATGAACCCTAATACTGTGGTGAATAGCCCCTTAGAAAGATCAATCTCTGGATCAAGAGGCACTGAGAATATCTCTGGAGAACACACAGCTACTAAATGTCTGATTATGGGTGCCTCCTTACAGCCATGCAAGGAAACCACTGAGGCATTAAAAGCTCAGAAAGAGCCACCTAAACGAGATGACAGCTGCCCATCCTCTCTTCGTTCCACCTCCACTTCCTGCAGCTCCTACAGCCTAGAAATTAGCATATCCACAGCCACAACTAATAACAGTAACAAAGAATCTAGACCACTGCCTCTAAAGACACTGCCAGAGAGCAGAGATGGTCAAAACCATGAGGCCAATCCCCCAAGTCCCCTGGTCGATCATAAAGCAGTTTCTTCAGTAACAAAGTCTTATAAATCTTCAGATCCCACTCCACTCCAAGAAAGGGAACAGTTAGAAGAATTAAAATTCAATCACTACCCAGATAAGCATGACCCTTCTGAGATTGTAACACCCAAGAGCCCAAATATACAATCTGGTCTGGAGAAGACATTTTTGTCAATCCCTAGTGGTGATGGGAAGGTAGGAGCTCAACCAGTGTCAACAAGCAAGCCACCTGAAGCATTTTCTACTCAGGAAGTTGGAAAGCATGACAGCTATAGTACAGAGAAGCGAGCCAGCCATGAGGAAGAGGACATGTTTTATGCATTTGTAATTCTGCATGCAGTGGAAGACTCAGAAGAAGCTGTGAGACTCAAGTCCAGGTTGGAGTCGATCTCCTCAACAACTGGAGCGACTTTTTCTGAGGACTTTGCAGTGCCCGGCCAGTCCACCTTCAGGAGTTTTGAGGACGCCATTGAGAACTCTGCCTTTGTCATGCTGCTGCTCACCCCAAACTTTAACACTCGCCTAAATGAAACAAGCGCAGATTCTGCACTCATGAACTCAATTGAAAAACCACACAAATACAACACTGTCATCCCTCTGCTACCCCGGGTCAATGGTTTGACTCGTAACCAAATGCCCTTCATTTTGAAAACTAAAAACCCACTAGATGAAACAAGGCCCAGAGACATTTTTGAAAAGATGGCCCAAAAGGTCTTGGATTCGAGAAAGATACAGAGACAGAAGTCAATGTGGAAACAGGAAAAACTGGTAAATAAAGAACGGGAAAAACAGCAGTTGTTGCAGGAAAAGAGACAGTACTGCAAGGACTTTATTCAAGAGTCTGCAAGGGTCCGACAGTTAGAGGAGCAACTACAGCAACTGAAAATGCAACAGCAACGCCTGCAACCTCCTTATGCTCACCAGCCCAATTCACACCAAGGTTTTCCTGGAAGACCACAGTCATCCGGTTCCATGCCTTTCCCAAGCCCAAGTCCGATGCCTTCATATTACAGTGGGAATATGTGGCCACAACTACCATCCAACATCCACATCCAGAATGCTAAGTGCATCATGATCGGGAATAACTCCACCATGACTGTGGGAGGAGGTGTAGACTCTGTGGATGAGATAATTTCTGAATAGTGAAACACTGGCTTGAATCACAAAAATAAGTGCAATTCACCTCACTATAAGATGGACCTTTTAGATTATCCAATGATTACGATTGATATGGTATCACAGTTTCATCATTACTCGGTGCATGATCGGGTGCTTACTTAACTGTTGACGTTTTCCACAATGCATAAAATGTCCATTATCTTCTTCCAATTTATTTTTCAATTTCCTTACTGCAGAGGTAATCAAAAATATTGCAAATGCCTTCCTCTGGACTCTAATATTAGTATTAATAATACTACAGCGACCTCAGTCTCTCGGGTCAAGGTACTCGCTGAATCCCTGTCTAATCCCGGTCTACTTTTATAAACATGTTACGATGCTACCTCTGCTGAGACTCCTCGCATGTTCACAATTATATTATACACAACATCTATCAAACACACAGAATAACATGGCATTGTAGACTCTAATTAAACCTAACAACTATCTGGAGCTCTTTTTGGCTAAGAAGTGCTATACACTGCCCTGCTAGATTGATTTCTTTGGGGGGGGCTTATTACACCACTTTTCCACTCTGCCACTCTCTCTTTCAGCTTGTTATGACAATTTACTAAATACTAACCATGTAAGAGATTTTATGGAAAAGTCTTTCTCAAAAACAAAGAAGAATTGGGGGATTTGAGCTTTCCTTTTGGTTTTTATCACTGGCTAGTGTGTTTTTTAAATGGTTGATTAGTACCATGAACCTGTAATATTGTTTTAAATTAGCTTATCATATTGTAAAAAAAATGGAAATGATTCACATATTATTGTATATGGCTGCTGGTCTGGTCAAAAAATTATTACCTAGGACTTAGATTTTGTGTGGTCTGCCATCAAAACATAGTTATTTTAAAAGAGGGTGTTTATCAGAACTGCATCTGCAATGTTTTTGACAAATTCTCAAATGTCCGTAAATGTATCACATACTAAAAACATAGTCTATCTGTTTCTGCAAAATACAGTACTGAACAGTGGCTTGTTGGGCTTGTTTTTGACAGCCAGAAGCAGGAGATGTGCAAGAACAAAGAAATGAGGAAAAACATCATCACTGTCAAGAACAGATTAAATAATTCAACCATGACCGTGACAGGAGGTGGAGACACTGGGGTTGAAGGTAGCTTCTGTGATATGAGAATCATGAATGAGAATTGGTGTGATTATCTATATAAATCAGTAATTTTGCATGGAATTGTGTTTTTCTAATGAAATATCTGATTTTATTTTCTATGTATTATATGTGGATGATGGTATCATTGTGGTATCCAGCATATCATTAATAAAATGAGCATTCTGGAATCTAGCACCAGTCAATGTTATTTCAGAGGAGTTGTTATAACAGAAGAGTTATTAGAAGGATTATCAGAACTGTCGGTTGTGACATTAAAAGGTTATAATTTGTCAGTGAATTTATCATCTATTTGAAAACACAGACTTTTGGTCATGTGGGTTTTACCTTCTAAAGCAGTTCAACAATGAAGTCACGTCACTTCCACCCATTGTTATAAAACACTTTGTGACATGGTGTTATTGGAAAATAATCAGCAATGGGGTAATGTGATATGGCCTGAAGCAAAAAGTGGAGTTGCTGTAATTATTTTCCCTTGCCTTGAAGTGTTTTATTTCTCTTATACTACAGCAACTTACCAACAATTACAATTTTTACTTTATTAAAGAATGACAAATATAAATGGCGCACTATTTAAGACAGATGGCACACATATTAAGACATATATATACTTTGGTATATACAAATGGTGCACATATTAAGACATATATATACTTTGGTATATACAAATGGTGCACATTATTAAGACATATATATACTTTGGTATATACAAATGGTGCACATATTAAGACAGATATACTTTGGTATGGAATAGAATAAGCAGCTAGTATAATAATGTTCTATTTAATGTTCTATAATAATGTTCTATGTTCAGGCTGAAGTTTAACATATTCAATGACTTCATCAAAGCAAATATCAACACTGGACTTTTTGCCTTTCACCACGAGACAAAACGCGGAACAATTTCAGAGATCTAGTCACCTCCACGTGAAATTTCTTTGGGAAAACGTGGTCGTTGGCACCGCCTCCGGAAATGCGTCACAAGGTCAACAGAGGCTCACACGCGCAACGCGACTAAGATGGCGGCCTCCTTGTGTCACTGTTACCAGGTGAGTATTTTTCCATTAAACTTTTGTTCAAACGTCATCGACAGTGTGTATGATTACTGAAACATTGTGCTCTTGTGGAGTAATATATATTTATCTTTTGTAAAGATGTAGCAGTGAAAAATAAACAAGCCGAGGTGATAGCTAGCTAGCTAGCATTAGCGTGTCATGCCGGTTAGCCGATTTTTATTTTCGGGCCTTTTTCCAATACGATCTTTTTCTTTTAAAATCTTTAAACGATTTTATTTTTTTAATCTTTTGAACTTTGGGTGGCATGGGAGGAATTTCATTTAAGAACATGTCCATTGCTACCGAGTACACCCATTGAATACGTGCGTGTCTCCACGATGCTCTGTGCCTGTACTGAAGAACCCTCACACTAAATTAAATGTTTTCACATTGAAGTATTTGTGTTGTGTTTAGTGACTCTGCTTTTAATTGGTTTCTGGTGTTGTATTTTTGTTATCCTTGTGTGAAATTAGCAGTTGTTTGCCCTTCTGACGTCACGGGGGTCAGTGTGATAACTCATTTATAATGGATTTTAATAGGAGAAAAGATAAACAGTGAGTGTTTAATATTGTATACATGGCGTACTTGTATATTACGGTATATGTGATCAATAATATGGGGACATTTGAAGGGTTGGAAGGTGCAGCAATGCGAAACACCGCTTACTACTTACTGCTAAATGCTTACATGTGCATACTGTTACAACATACAGTGGGGGAAATAAGTATTGAACGTGTAAATATACTTTCAGTAAATATATTTCCAATGAAGCTATTCACATGAAATCTTCACCAGACTTTGGTATTAACTCAAGAAACCTTCACATATATAAATCAATCCAAACATTAAAGTCCATAAATAAAGTTGTGTAATGAAATGGAATGACACAGGAAAAAGTACTGAACACAATTATATGAAGTCTGCCATTACCATGCGATGAAAAACTGCCCCCACACCATGATGCTTCCACCTCCAAACTTCACTGTTGGTATAGTGTTTTTAAGGTGATGTGCAGTGCCATTTCGGCTGTGGCTCAGTCGGTAGAGCGGGTTGTCCAATAATCGATTAATCGTAGGGTTGGCCGTTCGAATCTAGTAGTAGTATAATAGCCAAAAAGTACAATTTTGCTCTCGTCTGACCAGACTACACTCTCCTAGTATTTCATAGGCTTGTCCAAATGAGTTGTAGCAAACTTTAAACAAGCTTCTTTGTGCCTTTTCTTTAATAATGGAGTCTTGCGAGGTGAGCGTGAAAGGTGGAGTGCATTGCCTATTGTTTTCTTTGTGACGATGGCACCTCCTGCCTCTAAGTGTTTCTGGAGCTCTTTCTGAGTGATTCTTGGCGCTTGGGCTACTCTTATGGCTATTCTAATACTCACACACACTAACCCAGCTGATATTAATTTGCACAGATATGGGGTATAATTACTTTCTAAATACTTACAGATTTCAGCTGATTCTTTGCCTTACCTTGCTTTGGAGAACTGCTTTTCTTAGTGTGTTAAATATTTTTTTCCTGTGTCATTCCACTTTATTCCACAACTTTATTTATGGAATTTACTGTTGAGTTCTTTATATTTCTAGATTTCTTGAGTTAATAATGATGTCTGATGAAAATTTCATGAGAACAACCTCATTGGAAATATATTTACTGAAAAAATGTTGACATGTCCAATACTTACTTCCCCCCAATGTATGCATTGCGCTTTGGGTGTGTTGAGTGGTTTTTGAAGTTTTTCTATCTCTCTGTTTTTAGCACTATGTCAGGAGGGGTTTAGTATTACTGACTACACGCACTTGTTCGTCCACATATGACAGCTCCCGTGTGCACAGGATATGTGGGTCTCTCACAAATGCCTCACAGGTTTGAACTATCCCAAGTTTACTTTTGTTTTACACATCTAAGAGTCAGTTAAATATTTCTGTAAGGTTAAAGTGCATTCCTTCTGCTTTTGCAGATACGGTATTTATCAGCAGACAGAGGAGGGCGAAAGGGCTTCTTAGGTGAATTTTTGGACAGCATGAAGCAGGAGCTGGACAAAAACAAGGAGATGAAGGAGAGCATCAAGAAATTTCGTGAGGAGGCCAAAAAGCTGGAGGAATCAGATGCACTTCAACAAGCTCGGCGGAAATATGTAAGATCTTTGTGTGTGTGTGTGTGTGTGTGTGTGTGTGTATGTATGTGTGTATATATATATATATACACACACGTGTGTGTGTGTGTGTATATATATATATATTATTACACACACATATATATATACACACGTGTGTGTGTGTGTGTATATATATAAAAATATACACAGTGGTGTGAAAAAGTGTTTGCCCCCTTCCTCATTTCCTGTTCCTTTGCATGTTTGTCACACTTAAGTGTTTCGGACCATCAAAC
>JAFFST010044820.1:209320-219378 GCA_022414735.1 Noturus placidus | reverse complement strand
ACAGAGTCTCCCACCTCAGCTGTAGAACTCTGCAGGTCATCAAGAGTGATGATGGGCCTCTTGGCTGCATCTCTGATTAGTCTTCTCCTTGTATGAGCTGAAAGTTTAGAGGGACGGCCGGGTCTTGGTAGATTTGCAGTGGTCTGATACTCCTTCCATTTCAATATTATCGCTTGTACAGTGCTCCTTGGGATGTTTAAAGCTTGGGTAATCTTTCTGTATCCAAATCCGGCTTTAAACTTCTCCACAACAGTATCTCGGACCTGCCTGGTGTGTTCCTTGTTCTTCATGATGCTCTCTGTGCTTTAAACGGACCTCTGAGACTATCACAGTGCAGGTACATTTATACGGAGACTTGATTACACACAGGTGGATTCTATTTATCAACATTAGACATTTAGGTCAACATTGGATCATTCAGAGATCCTCACTGAACTTCCGGAAAGAGTTTGCTGCACTGAAAGTAAAGGGGCTGAATAATTTTGCACGCCCAAATTTTCAGTTATTTATTTGTTGAAAAAGTTTGAAATATCCAATAAATTTCGTTCCACTTCATGATTGTGTCCCACCTGTTGTTGATTCTTCACAAAAAATTACAGTTTTATATCTTTATGTTTGAGGCCTGAAATGTGGCAAAAGGTCGAACAGATTAATGATTAATGCAGTGTGATTAAACAAGGCCTCATCCATAAGAAACGTTGCTGAATTTGGCCGCCACAATTAACTGTGCCCCTCCCTTTTTCCATAAGTAACATCATTTATTATTTATTTGCTCTGGGTCAGTAAGGCTTCATTTCAACCAGCTGTAATTACACTGGAAATGGCATTTCATTAGTTAACTGTCATTTTAGCTTTGGTGAATAAATTACTTCCAAGCTGTTCTAATATGTTCTAAAACCTTATGAACACTCAGTACTGAATTAACTCTTTGTATGCTCATTTGTGAATTTACATAATGTATATAAACAGCAATTTAAGAATTGATGATTATTTATTAAGTTTAAATTCTTTACTTTGCTTTCAACTTTACTCTTACTTAATATTTTCAACAGCATTGTTTTGGTCCCCTATATTAAGGGACCCCTATCTCTCTCTCTCTCTCTCTCTCTCTCTCTCTCTCTCGCTCTTTCTCTCACACACACACACACACACACTCTCTGTATACATGTATGTGTTGAAATTTTAATTTATTTGCATTATTCAGCAGTGATAGCACAACATTGTCCTATGGACTGATATTGGTGTCACTGCATTCCTGGAAAAATAAGGGATAATCAGGGCATCATTCTTCATTCATTTAATTCACTCCACGTCACCATAGTTTACTATTTGTGTTTCTGGTGTTCAGGGATTTATAATAATGACTATCAAGATCAAACTGCATTTGTTTGGATTATTTGGATTATCTATGAAGATAATGAAGGCTGAAACAGGTTAATATTATTTCCTTAATAGCAGGGATGACTGGTCACTGGCAAAAATACCATTAAAGAACATATCTATTGAGTAGCCCAATTTATTACCACTTATAATGGCTCATCTGCTGAGATGTAATATAAAAAACTGCACAGATTTTCTTTAGAGAAGTTATTTCATATGCAACTTGATAAGCATGCATCTAGACAGGTTCTGTAAAATGATCATCTCCAAAAGAATAGGCTAAATGATTATATGGCATACACTGCCAATCAAAAGTTTTAAGCACCTAGAGTTTGACATGTTTTATTGCAGTTTAACGACTGTTATTACCACAGACCGAACACAGTCGTACACAGGCTTGGCTTGGGGAGTAACTGAATACATGTAACAGCGTTACGTAATCAAGATGCAAAAAATTGGTAACTGTAATCTGTTACAGTAATGTCAAAAAAGATCTGTAATCAGATTACAGGTACATTTGTAAAAATGGGAATACTATCAAGATAAAAATATTTTCAATTAATACCAAATAAATTAATACAATATAAACACAATATAACACAATATAAACAGCTGCTTGATTATAGTTCTGGTTCTCTTGCCAGTCGTGGCTCACGTGAATAACCTCATGATGCAAGTTATTTTGGTAGAAATTAACACAAATATTCATATTGTGATTCTTGGATTACGTTACTGATTACATTTCTTATGAGGTAATTTTAACTGTAACGGAATACATTTTAAAAGTAACCCTCCCAACCCTGGTGATATAGAATAGCAATTAAATATGGAAATCTTTGTGGAACTTAATTACTGCTCATTTTCAGCTCCTAATGGGACTCTAAATGAGCACGTTATTAAAGATCGGCGCAGTTGGAGGGTAAGGCTGTAAAGACTTTAGATAAAAGAAACTACTATAGTGATAACTATAAAACATACATATTTGGTGAGCATAAAAAGCATAATTAGAGTGATAAAGATTGTGGCCTTTTATTATTATATTAGTTCTAGGATGTTAAAATAAAATAGTCATTGCTAGCATTACTCAAGTCGTAAAACATTTAATAATAAAGATTTATCCATTCACCTATTCCTGTGTTAGAGTTTCAGATTTTAGAGTATTTCAATTAGTTTTAAACAAAAATCGATTTAAACAATTTAAACACAATGATATATATTTTCCTCTCAAACAGTTGGTAAAATAATTTCTTCATTTAAAAATAAACTTTTCTCATAAGAATTTCACATGACAGCATGTTATATCAAAATGTATGTGGCAACCTTTTGACAGCACTAGAAAATTTTATTCATCATTCAGGGCTAATTGATATACGGTTAAAATATTATTAAGTATAAACAGCCATAGTAAAATTTTAAAAACTTTAAACTCAGTGCCTTTTATTATATATATATATATAATCTTGAAATATGAACTGCAGATTTGTCCTATTGACTAATTAAGCTTTGATTTGTTGCTTCTTACTACAGTTGTTTTCACCAGTATTACCATTCAGACAGACTCACATTCCTCCAAAGACCAAATTAAGTATTATTGTGTTCACTTACAATTATAACGGGATCATGTAAGTATTATGCATATAGAAGAAAAAAAATTGAGAAAGCTGTGTTCATAGAGCCACAAGAGTTCAGGATGTGAAGCAGCGCCTCTGGGAAAATCAGTCCACAAACAGATTGCTTAATGGACTATTAAGTTGAGTTGAGCACTGTGCTTTGGTATGGGTGTGCATGATTAAAACAAAGAGGTGCTGATAATCAGTGTGAACTCTCTGATCTGCACAGGAAATTACAGTAGCAGAAAAAAACAATAAAATCCTTCCTTTGATTCTGCGTGACTCTACCTCTATGCTATTCTCGGAAGTGAAAACATGAAGCAAGCAAGCACTCAAGTTTTATGGTACTTAACGCTTTTCTGTGATATCTTCTTATAGCTGGACTACTGCTCAAAGTGTTGGACTCACTTATTCATAGTTCTTCGGAAAAGGATTATAGATGCTGAGGACTGAGCAGTATTTTTATCATTTCTATATTTTCATTAGTGGTTATAATCTTTCGCTGATTTAGATTCAATCAATCTACAATATATAGCAAATGTCTTCATTTTGTCCAGGTTTAAAAGCAATTCAGACAGAAGTATAAAATAATTTGGTATCCTGTCCTAGTCTGTTGTTATCATGTAAAAACAGCAATAAGCATTGCCAAAAAAAATTTGCATGAAAACTGAGGTTCTGAAGCTGACCAATCCAGTGTCGGAATGAATATCAGAAGCTTGCATGAATGGAATGAATAGTCACAGTACCTTGCAATTTCTCAAAATTACAGCAGATTTTCTGCAAATTTCGGCCAGGATGCAGCATGTGACATCACCACAACACGCATTCAGCAAAAGCCCTCTTCAATTCACATATGTTGAACATGAGTAAAGGGCTCAGTTTCCAACAAACATCACTGTCCATGAGACCGTTCAAAACAATTTTGTGCAATTGTAAATTCGTCATTTCAAGTTTTTTTTCCTCAAAAAAGCACAAAAATCAAAAAATTGCACATTTTGATGTGCAAAATCAAGCATTTCTGGCTGCATCTATCAAAAAAACTTGCAAAATCCTGTATGGACTGAAATATTGAAGAAAAGAAACCCCTTTTACATTTAATTTAGCTACATGTAATAATTGTTACCACTAATAATTAATTAAGCACATGGTTACTGAATTATTTGTAGCCATTACTACATTGAAATGTGAGTTCACTGTGTTCACTTTGTGTGTTCGTGTAAATAACCTCTTATGTTTATAAGACTTGCTGTATAAGTGCTTACACTGAGATGAATGAGAATATTGTTGCTAGGCAACCAAAAACCATTAATGCAGAGCAAAAACTAGCTAATGACCAGAGCTGATGATTCAGCTAGCTAGCAATTCACAGTGATCCTGTCAAAAAAGACAAAACAGTTAGGAATGTTAAAATTTGCCTAAGATTTGTTGATAAATTACTAAGAAAAAACTCCACTATTACATGTAGCGTGTAAGCATACCACCAAAATAGAATTACGAAACATCCACAATGTGTCCCAACAATCTGAAAAGTTTTATTTCGATTAGAGTGTGCAGTTGATATAGAATCTGCTTATATAGAAGATGAACACTTCCCCATTTAAACAATACATTTCTGACAGCTATGTTAAGTAGAGTTGTAAAGTAAAGTTGATCTTTCTTAATATAGCAGCCATCATGGAAGTTCTGTTTATGGTAAGTTTAGTTTTTCTGCCCTGTACTGAGTCTTTTCTGAATAATTTATCAACATATTTTAGAGAAATGTTGATGGTTCTGATAGTTTTGTGTTATACCCTGCTGAAAAAAAACCCAATAGAAACCCTAATAGAATTTGTAACAGTTTTAATGGTTATAATGTGAATTGTATTGGTTTTAATGGAAACTGTAATGGTCCTTGTGGGTCTCTACTGGTAATTTGTTGCCTTTTATTGGTAGCATGTTCTGACTAGTAGATACTATTAAGGCCCAATAATGGTAATGATAATGGTTTTAATGGTTAGCTGAAGGTTTGTAACATTATTTGTAGTGGAAACCCTTAGAATTTCTGTGATGATTTCTATTGGGGTTTTTTTTTCAGCAGGGTATTCACTGTCACTGTCATCTTACATTGTATGTATAATGTTGTACAAGCTAAATCATTAGCATCAGTTATTAGCTTATGCTTGTCAACCATATTTCCCAGTTGCCTAGAAATGGCATTCTTATGTTTACTTTCTTTAGTCACTTGAATGTGTATTTGCTTTTTCATGGCAGAAGAACGATTGAGTGAACAAACAGATCAAAATCTTTATTTTTAGCACACCAGTACCTATAACTCAACTTAGTCATTGACATGATCTTAATATTTACCATGCCTTCATGATGTTGCTGTTTTTCCCCCTCATACCTTTCTCAATTTCCAACCACAGCAATTTGCTGTCCTTTTGTCTTTTTTTTTTTTTGCACAATTCTAAACTAATTGTTATATGTTTCCTGTACTGGTTAGCTGCATTTGCACTTTACATTTCAAGCAAAACAAAACAACAACAAAAAATACACCACTGGCAAAAAGGGAAATTGGCCAAACTATACATTTAAAGTGAACCTGTGTTTGTCCGCCAAGAGCAGAAAAACAACAAAGCAATGGATCTTTGACCAAACGAAAGTCTTTTAAAGACCTCAAAAGTTTAATGAGGCTTATTCTGCAGTGAGTGAGGAAGACGCTGTTCGTTATGGAAGAAGAGCCATGTGCTGCTTGAGGCGGGGACAGTAACGACACCCCATGGATCTCATTATTAAGATTATTGATTCGATCTAGCCACCTGCTATCCAGCTCTATCACTATCCCCACCTCTCTTTCTCTCTCTACCTCTATTCCTCTTCCTATATGCATTTTATGCTGCCCAGCAGAATGTAGACTACCACTGTGCCTATTACATTCCACAGTGGAGAGCAGTGAACCTCTAATTGTGGATACGTTTGTGTGTGACAGTATGGCTGCAGAGGCATCACTCCTACGCTCTGACCTAATGGAAAAGGTGCTATCCATGACCAGCACAGCTGAAGACTGGCTGTATGAGGAGGAAGTGACAGCTGGTGACACAGATGGCCAAACGGGCACTTGCCCTCACCCGGGGCTCTGGATCACATCTAGACCACTGAGACTGGACTGAAGTCTTGGTAGAATCAAAAGGGCGCTGGTCGAGTGGAAACCTGTGGACACATTAATCAGAAAATAAGTTAATGAAGCATACTTATACAATACACCCCCACAACTGGCTCCGAATAGATTAGATGTGCAGCATTGATGCTAGCTCTGTTTGACACATTCATATGCTTTGATACTTCTGTATCAATGTAGCTACAATTTATTCTGAATAGTATTTAAAGTACCTTTAGAATGTTACATGTAATTTTCTCTTATGGGCATCAGAAATAATGTTTATTGCCCTAATTTATACTAGAAAAACTGTACTCTGGTCACATTCATGGCAAAATCAGCAGTAGTGAATTTAAATTGAACTGTCCTTATTAATCCAGCTAGACAGAGAATACAGCTGGCTTGCAAGAAGAGTAAATGAGGACATCTGGAACAAATATCTCTGAATAAATAGAGAGGTCTGCAACACCATCTGCACCTACCTGTACACTGTCCTAGCAAGTTTACTGCAGGGGTTTCAGGTCAATTCACACCTTCACACCAACCCTGGTAACAAATGTCATCATGCCACAGGTGTGAATCACACACAACAGGAATAGCAGGAACCCCCCTCCCATTATGCAGCCTCTTACATAATGAGTCCAACGTCCTAATAACCTATAGCCATTCCAGTGAAAAAGACTATGAGATGTTTGTTGTCATGGTTACACTCATCTATGGTTAGGCTATTCAGGACTCATGCCAGATAAGATAAGATATATCTTAAAAAAACTTTTTTGAAAGAAATAGATACAAAGATATGAAAGTCATATCTTTATTCGTCTTTGAACACATTCCTATCATGTCATAACACATTCAATGTTATAATTATTTGTGACAATTCATTTATCTTTATTATGCATCATAGATTGTTAACTACATGCCTTTTCATAAATAATCATAATCATAATTTTGTGTATAATGTCTTATGAATGCATTATAACATGTTACCATACATATAACATGTTACCATACATAAAGTCATTATACCTATGGGCTTAATAGAAGCGTTCCCATTTGTTAGTGTAGCAACAATAAATCAATAAATACAATAAAATAAGGGAATTCACACATTGAGCTCGTAATATTAAAAAAATTGCTTTTAGCATTAGATACAGATTAGATATACTCTTTACATGCTTGACACACTTGGTGTACATCTTCCCATTAAAGTGCAGTCGCATATATAATAACTGCAAAAATGTCAGATAAAGAAAAAGTAATGAGTCAAATGTTAGAATATCCACAGCCCAAACAACCAGAAATGCACGAACACCTACTTTAAGTTATTTATTCTGAGTATTTGTTTGTGCGTGAGGGAGAAAAACCTCTGGATTTGTTCCTGGTTAAGAATCGATTCAGTGACTGAATCATTCCAATGAGTTGTTCATAAACAAACGAATCGCTCATGAATCGCTTGTCAGTATCCGGTGCTCGATGGTGTTGTTCGAGTTGAGCTGCAAACTTCACTTCACTCCACGGCTGATTTCGGTAATATATTCGTCTTCCTTGGCATTGCAGGGGTAAGATATCTCTGATATCTTTATTCTCCGTTTTTATTTGCTTGTCTGAGTTGCTGTTTATGCTGTTTAATGTTGTAACAGTACATTGCAGTGAGCTTCAGAAACTTCCATCGGATTTATTTGCCAGGGTGATGAAAAATTTCAGAGATAATATGTTGGGAGGAACGCTGACATTTTAAGTCATTTTATTGCCAGACCTCATTATTTATTACTTAAATAGTGTAGTAATGCTGTGTCATATATCAAATATAGACATGAGAAGGTGGTGTATACTTGTATATTTCCAGCACTGTTTGTTTAGATATAGTGAGAAAAGGTGCACACTGTTATTCACTGTCAGAAAAAATGCCCTACTCTTAATGGTAAAATAACATACTGTATACAGCATTATTTGTTTATTCTAGCATTGTTTGGTGTGAACCACTGACTTTAACATGATTATTCAAATACAAATATTCATGATTAATATTTGGGTAAATCTAGAAAACTCTAGCAAGGTTGGGGACACTTGTTAGATCTTGGTCTACTTCAGCATTCACAATATTTTAAGCTCATTTCTATGTTTAATAGAAGGTTTGTGCATGCAGACACCCGTCTCGAGTCGGGCCACGGGTGCAAATCCGGGCAATGAGATTGATTTCGTGTTCCTGTAAACTGTAAAAAAAAAAATCTCTTTTGGTGTGACTGGTTGCACTCGTGAACTTGTTGATAGATCCATGTACAGCCAAGTCTTAACTCTCTGGCTAAAATCTTATAGCTTAGTGAATTTCTTCTTTTTATGTGTGTTCAGGCATCTTTTGCCATGGTGTTCAACCAACAAGTTTTTATTTTGGTCTCATGACAACGAAAGATATATCCAATTATAGTTCCTATCATGTTTGGTGAATTTCAGTGCTGCATTTTGTGTGAGGTTCTTTCAATGAGGAAGGACACCTTTCAATGTTTCCAAAGAGCTTGTTGTTATGGAGATGGCATCTAGTAGTTGAATTGGTATTTATTTATTTTATTCATGTATTTATTTATTTTTTAATTTATATAGCGCTTTTTACAATGGTACATTGTCTCAAAGCAGCTTTTTACAGAAATATCATTTTTACATTTTTTTTTACAAGCGACTTACTAATGAGAGCACATTCACACACCAATGGTAGCCGAGCTGCATGCAAGGTGCTAGCTTGCCATTGGGGGCAACTTAGGGTTCAGTGTCTTGCCCAAGGACACTTCGGCATGGGATCACCCGGGCCGGGATTCGAACCACCAACCCCACGGTTAGTGGATTAGTGGACAACCCGCTCTACCGACTGAGCCACAGCCGCCCTATTTTTATACTTATACTTATACTTGACTTGTGTAACGCCACAATTGTCTGTCTCTTTTTTGTTGTCTTTGGTGTTCCTCATGGTGACAGACGATAAAGTGATTTTCCATGTGTGCAACCTCATATTTGGTCAAAGCCAACAACAGCAACAACATCAGAGATTCTGGTTACCAAAATACACCAGCCCCCTCCCCCCAAATAAATAAATAATTAAAATAAAGATGATCGATTGCGTTTATTTAAAATATATTTAGATGTTTAAATAATGTTGCCACATTGGTTTATGATAGAAATTAGTCTCATCTTTAAAATTGAGAATGATTTTTTTGTTAGAGGAAAGGTGATTTATTTCTCAAATTCTTTGAGTTGAAAAATTGTATCATTCTCTAAAGGGAATTATTTCTAAATATACAGTGGTGTGAAAAAGTGTTTGCCCCCTTCCTCATTTCCTGTTCCTTTGCATGTTTGTCACACTTAAGTGTTTCGGAACATCAAACCAATTTAAACAATAGTCAAGGACAACACAAGTAAACACAAAATGCAATTTGTAAATGAAGGTGTTTATTATTAAAGGTGAAAAAAAAATCCAAACCGTCATGGCCCTGTGTGAAAAAGTGATTGCCCCCCTTACTATAACTGTGGTTGTCCACACCTGAGTTCAATTTCTCTAGCCACACCCAGGCCTGATTATTGCCACACCTGTTCACAATCAAGGCATCACTTAAATAGGAGCTGCTTGACACAGTATGGTCCACCAAAAGATCCTTAAAAGCTACACATCATGCCGAGACCCAAAGAAATTCAGGAACAATTGAGAAAGAAAGTAATTGAGATCTATCAGTCTGGAAAGGGTTATAAAGCCATTTCCAAAGCTTTGGGAATCCAGCGAACCACAGTGAGAGCCATTATCCACAAATGGCGAAGACATGGAACAGTGGTGAACCTTCCCAGGAGTGGCCGGCCGCCCAAAATTACCCCAAGAGCGCAGCGACGACTCATCCAAGAGGTCACAAAAGACCCCACAACAACGTCCAAAGAACTGCAGGCCTCAC
>JAFFST010044820.1:189919-202881 GCA_022414735.1 Noturus placidus | reverse complement strand
CGATAAGGTTGTTATCATGGACCGAGCTACAATCGTAGGTGTAGAGACAGTACAGGAGGGGGCTCAGCACACAGCCCTGTGGAGAACCCGTGCTCAACATGCGAGTGGAGGAGAGGTGGGGTCCAAGTCTCACTGCCTGAGGTCGGTTGGTGAGGAAGTCCTTTATCCAGGCACATGTGTGTGGGGGGAGGCCGAGAGCGACCAATTTGGTGTTGAGGATTTCTGGACTGATTGTATTAAAGGCCGAACTGTAATCCACAAACAGCATCCGGACATAGCTCTGCTGCTGCTCTAGATGACTCAACACAGAGTGGAGAGCTACGGCGATAGCATCCTCTGTGGATCTGTTTGCGCGATATAAGTCTGGGGGGAGGTAGACCTTAATATGCTGAAGAACCAATCTCTCGAAGCACTTCATAATAACTGGAGTGAGGGCCACAGGACAAGTTGTTTAGACTGGTGGTGGGAGACTTCTTTGGCACTGGAATGATTGTGGCTGCTTTTAGGCAGGGTGGGATGACTGCTTGCGCCAGAGAGTGATTGAAGATTCTGGTAAAGATGTGGGCGAGCTGGTGGGCACACGATCTAAGCACCTTACCAGGTACTCCATTTGGGCCAGCAGCCTTCCTGGGGTTCACTGTAAGAAACAGGAATGAATTGAAGATATAAGAAAACATAAAGGAGAAAAAGAGTGAAAAAGTAAGGAAGGGGATGATCAATGATTAAAAGAAGAATGACAACAAGAATAAAGGGTTGAGACTCAGTGGTCTGCCTACATGTAAAGGACGGGTCACGTGTTTGAGGATTTAGTGTCCACATACTTGGTCAAGATGAAGATCAATTTCATATCTTAAAACTTGAATGTAATGTGAACTTAACACATGAACTTTCTAGTGACACTTGACAAGCTTTCTTTGTATTTGAACTTTCCAGAAGTCAGCTGCCTTTGTACTGCTTTATTCTCTCCCTATATCTCTACTGAGTGAACTTGACAACTCAATTATGTGAGGATTTCTTTTGTGAACATATTTGGAATCGGATTACTATCAGGAGTTTGGCAGGATGACCAGGATGATCATTGAACCATTGAGGCATATGTTTACCAACATGTTGATGTGCCAAAAGATGCTGAAAGAGGATCTGATGGACAGAGAATGAGGCAGCTTGCTTCAGTAGCATATGTAATAATAGGAACCGGAGCATTCACTTTCACTTACTACTACACCAAATACTGCGGGGTGGCGGCTTAGTGGTTAGCACGTTTGCCTTGCAACCTCTGGCTTGGTGGTTCAATTCCTGCTTCTGCCCCGTGTGCATGGAGTTTGCATGCGCTCCCTGTGCTTCAGGTTTTTTGATCCCCCAGTCCAAAGACATGCGGTGTAGGCTGATTGGCATCTCTAAATTGTCCGTAGTGCCTGTAATGTGTGATTGTCACCCCATCCAAACCCCATCCGTGCGGTGTCCCACACCCTGTGCCCTGCGTCCCCTGGGATAGGCTCCAGGCTCTCAGCGACCTTGGGTAGCATAAGCGATACAGAAGCGGCACCAAATACTGTACATCCATTCTCACAAAACGGCTTTACAGAAATCAGGGGGTATGTTAGATCAATAATGAGCAAGCCATAGGTGCCACTGGCAAGGAGAAAGTCCCTGAGGAAGAAATCTTGAGAGGGAACCCCATGGCTCAGATAGTGTATATTCTAGAAAACACAAGATACTCTCTTCTTTTTCTGCTGAGTTTGATCTCAGATCATCAAAACATTTTCATCCTCATCAAACCATTCAGTGAGCCTTTGTGCCTTGTGGATGGGAGCAGAGTTATCCTGGACGAGATCAGTCAGGAGAAATTCCTATTGATTTCCAGTGAAGGTTCCTTAAAGTGGAGCCAAGCTGTGCCAACATAAATAAATAAATAAATAAATAAATAAATTGTGCGTTTGAGTGCTTATATGCTATAAGTGTGGGAGAGATGACAGTATGTGACTGACTGTATTTTATGCTGTCTGAATTGGAAGCAGGTATCTTCTAACCCCAGCATGTCTTCTCTTTTCTTCTGTAGGCTCTGATGTAAAGGTTTAGAGGCTCATGCTGCGCTGCCATCTGCTTTGTTCTCTGGACAGACAGGCACTGCCCGACCCCGGAGTCAGAGCCTGGCATTGCCCCTTTCATCTAAAGCTTCTCCCTCTGCACCACCTGGAGGACACAGAACGCTTATGAGGTCCTACACATTAGATTTTTACCTTTAAAATCCGTGTTATGAGTGCAGATCATGTCATAAGGTTTGTAACACTGAACTAATGTAAGTGGTAAAGGATAGTTAGGAATGATTGGGGGAGGGGCAGTATGATCAAAAAGTAGTTCACACAGAGTCTATACATGTTAAGGATGTCATTAAGCACTGTCAATTATCACACAACACATTTTATTCATAGTTCTGTAACCAGGACCAAAATTTTAGTGTGGTACACATTGCAGAAATTTAGTTAATATATTAAAATGCTGTATGTGTAGTACATAAATTACTCATTTGTAATCTCTGTTGCTTTATCCTATATTATTGAATTTCTTGGTTTACAAGAAGCTACCTATTGATTTCAGCCGCAAAAAAAGCTAATTTCACAATATCCCAGAATGATTTATTTAATATTTCTTAAAAATGCCCCAGTGAATTGACTTTATATTAAAGGCACATATATTATAAGAGGTTTCTTGGAAAGGATATGCTGTTTACTTTGTAGACTTATTGAAACTTAACCTTTTTTCATATTAAAGAACAATAGAGCAGAGTAGGGTTCTTAGCATTGCTACATTGTCTATTTTATCTAGTTATTATAAATTATAGAGCTGAGCTGTTCATTGTTTTGTATATTGTACACAATTTACATAAAAAATGGATAATGCAAAATGAACAATCTATTCCCAGAAAAAGATGCTACATACAGTAATGAATAAGACAGCGTGCATGTAAACTTTTCTAGTGTTTACATCTTAAAACAGAAAACAGATGAGTGGCAGCTTTTCCCCCACAGCAACTGTTGGTAATCGTAAAACCATGTATAAAAAAGCAAACAAACAAAACCTTCAGAAACTACTGAGCTCCTGACCTCACTATCCTCATAGCTAGTTCATGCTGCTAGCTAGCTAGGCCATGCGTGAGGAATTGGTGCATAACAATTTAAACTCCATTCAGTTAACCATTCAATCATTATTTATTTATTTATTACCGTATTTTCCGCACTATGAGGCGCACCGGATTATAAGACGCAGTCTCAATTACGTGGTCTATTTCTGTACTTGACCTGTAAGGTCTGTAAGGCGTATTGTATTATAAGGCGCATACGGTTGTTATGTCAACCAAAGTCGCACAACATATTTACAGATTTTGGAACTCAGTCCACACATAAGGCGCACTGGATTATTAGGCGCATGGCCGATTTTTTAGAAAATTTAAGGCTTTTATAGTGCAGAAAATACAGTACAACCCAGGTACCTTACTTTGCTAACATGACCAGCCTTATTGCACACTTATACATAATGAACAAAAGTAACTACTGCATATCAGGGCTTTAATTATTGGATTTAATCTGAATTGGGAATAACTGATATTGTTTTAGTGGACAGAATCAGATTCTTGTGTAACCTTCTCCTTTACATTCAAAGTCTTTACATTCATTTGTGCTTATTTACACTTTGCTGTCTGATGTCAGCTCTCGGAAATCACTGTGTTTTCAAGAACAGTTGATTGAGCTGGGTTTATTAATCAAGTAATTTGATTTGTGTGTGTGTGTATTGTGTTTGCACTTGGACCACAGAATAACAGACCAATAATAATACTACCAGTGTCCTTGTGTTCGCAATGTTGTACATCAATATGTGATCGATGATTTATTTTTAACAGCCAATAATTCTGTGCAACAATACTTAAAGCTTTTTAATAAGATATATTGTACAGTCAGCTCCAGAACTATTGGAACCCATAATTAGGATGGGTTCCCCCACTTTATGTTTCTTTTGGTATTCTAACACAGTGGTCAAGCCAGAGCTAACAGAAGAATGGAAAGGAGTTCTACTGTACACTTAAAAAGATGCTTCTTATCATTCCTGAGTAGCTGTTTGAATCCTCCTCACAGCAGTGTGTTAATTTTACTGAAACATAGCCCTGATGAATGGGCATGTCATGTACACCATTAATGACTCAGTGTGCCTTTTGTTATTATTGTTACAGTTACATTTAGAACTTTTCTAGACACTCAAAGAGTGGAGAGGAGAGTGATGTAGCAAATTCAAAGATGGGGATTATTAGAGGAACTTGATAGAGAAAGGCCAAAGGGGGAATTTTGTCAGGACACCGGCGTATACCCCTACTCTTTTACAATAAGTGTTCTTGGATTTTTAATGACCAGATAGAGTCAGGTCCTCGTTTTATCATCTCATCTGAAAGACAGTACTGTTTTTAAAGTATTGTGTCCCTGTCACTATACTGGGGTATTAGGCCCCAAAGAAACCACAGCCTCCCCAATACCATTTCCTGCAGCAGCCTTAGTTTTCCCCAGGAGGTCTCCCATCCAGGTACTGGCCACGCTCAACCCTGCTCAAGCATAGTTCACACTAAATGATTTTAAGTCCGATTTGCAACTGCCCGTGTGTGCTGATCCATTCTTTCACCCACTGTCTTTTCCTTTTTGGGGTTTCTTCAGCACAAATCATCATGCAAACAGCTTGCACCTTTTGCTTCTCTCCTACATCCATCTTCAAATAAACAACTCCTGTTTCGCGCGTGGTTTTCGCATCATATATCCGTGTCACTTCTCGCATGTTTTTACGTGACAAAACGTAGTTTGGACAGCAGATAGAGCCATCGGGTGACAGAGTCGTTATCAGATCATGTAGTAAGTGACCCCCTGTCACCGAGCAATCAAGTAGTGTGAATACAACAATGACTTCATGACTCCCGATTACAAGACAGCAATTCATGTAGTCTGAACAACACAGCGATCTGCCGACATTGAAATTCGTGTAGTGTGAACTAGCCATTAGCTTCAGTGGGAAACCAGGCAAGAACTGCAGGGAGATATGACTCTGGCATGCTGACCGCTAATGCTTCTATAACGAGGTAATCACTGACTGATCATGTCAATGTCAATGTGTCAAAGTAATACTTTAAGCACTACTAAGACTTGATGTCAATTTAATACCTGCCCAAATTTCCAGCAGTGTTACAAATGTGCTGGATGAAGCTTATTCTTTTAATGGACATCTGGTTTGCCTGCTGTTTGTACATATACTATATATTAACCTTGGTTCTGAATGAAGCGTGGATTGACCAGTGGTTTTACAACCTGACCTGTTGAAATTCCACTGGCCCACCGGCAAAGCATTGCAGTTTTGCTGTGTGTACATAGGTACTCATGCGATATACCGTTGGAAAGCTAAGATTCTTGTGATTCAACTGGTATAAACCGTTTCAAGATACAATCACAACATACAAACACTTACAAAACAGAAGCAAGTCATCTATGAAGTCTCATAGTAGTCCACTGATCCATAACATCCTGACAAAAACAGACTTGTTACACTGGCAAAGGTCCAAACAATCCATTTATGTACAAATATTTAGTCCAAAACACATTATTATATCATTAAATAGCCACGGACCATTGCTGTATCATTTCAAATAAACGGCCGATATGCCCAATCTTTCAGTCACATCAGAACTTTGTAGGGCAATGATGGATCAGCAGTTAAGGCTTTAAAGGGAAACTCTACCCTGAAACTTTGTGATGTGTTTAGTTATTCTGGTCCTAATTTGATGGTTGCTGCTGTATTGGCATTAATCCTGTGAGAAGTTAGCAATTGTGCGCTGCACTGATATCACAGGCATACATTGTTATTGGTAGCACAGTTACATGGAGTTTAATAAGAAAAAAATTAAACTCAAACTTAATGGATAATGGTCAGCTTTTGCTCTTAGGTCCTAAAAAATCTATCGATGTCACATTCATGAGAAATCCAACATAGAAGTAGTGAAGACATTTCTGAAAACACTAGACACAGAAAGTCCCAGAATGCAAAGCAGTTATACAAGTCACAGCAGAGAATTGGCTCAGCTAGTCAGTGATCTACAAGATGATTATCATTATCAAGTTGAAGCATTTTTTAGGAAGGGAATTGAAGCAAGGGCTAAATCATGCAGCACTATCAGCAGGTTGAACAGCAATAATGTAATGTAGAAGACTGTTAACCAAGGTGAAAATTGAGAAACATATCGTTAAAAAAAGTCGATGGCATGTTAATTATAAATATTGACATGCAAATCTTTCAGGGTGGATATTTCTGATCGTTCGAAAGGTTGTGAGTTTAAAAACCCAGTAGCAAAAAACTGCCACTTTTGGGTTCTTGATGATCAAAAGTTCCGTTGTATCCTGATTGAACTGCACTGGAACTGTAAGTGACAGCCAAATGAATGAATCTATCCATCCATTTTCTATACCGCTTATCCTTCAGGGTCATAGGGAACCTGGAGCCTATCCCAGGGACCATCGGGCACAAGGCAGGGTGCCAATCCATAGCATATACATTCTCACAATCACATACACTGAGGGAGGAAACCGGAGTACCCAGAGGAAATCGCAGTAGCACGGGGAGAACATACAAGCTCCGCACACACAGGGATGTGGCAGGAATCGAACTCCTGGCCCTGGCGTGTGAGGCAAACGTGGTAACCACTAATGTGCCCAAATGAATAAATGAATATGCAGATTTGTGTCTCTCTACTTCAACTGATAACCAACCTTATTTAGTAAGCGATACAAAGGTAAACAGTAGCTATAATCATCTCATCCACCCACTTTATTGTTTCCCATAAACCAGTTTTAAAAATGAATACATTTTTGGGTTGGGAAGCGTTAAGTCTCATGCCAAGCTATAATTAGTGGATCATCCACTTTGGATCTTCTGCTACCCGTTCAAAGGACAATAACTCCAAAGCAGTTGAACAAAGTTGAACTTGATGTAAAGATTTGCTCACAAAATCAATTCACGTCAGAATTCTGTATGATCATAGCAAATTGATTGAAATGGCACTTTTTGCTGATAAAGAGGTAGTGTGAGTGGAACGTTATTGACAAGTATTATAATTTTTTTTAATCTCTTAGCTTTGTCAAATGCAGGTTTTGTGTGTTTACAGGTGCTTACCAAGGTGATAAGGAGGACGACTAGAGACATTTATATGTGCAATGGATTTCTAAAGCTTGGACTGGAGAGCCGGAGAACCCACAGCCTTCTAAAAGTGACTCTATAATAGATTCTGAACGTTCCAAGACCATTGTCTGTCTGTCACTAGCTTCCTCGATTGTTAGCATTATTAGATTGTTTATGTAGCAATATCAGCAGCTTGTATATCCCATTCCATCTCCTCCCTCCAGTGTCCAGACACCTTATTTAGCAACTACTATTATTATTCTGTACACATCCATCCACTGTCTCACTGATCTGATTAGTCTCAGGTCTGCAGGCTTGGACACGCTGAGAACAGGAAACAAGGACGCGTGTCATCAAACCATTTACAGTTCAGCTGTGCTATTCTCTGAAAAGCAGGGTCCAGTGTATATAACACCTGCACACCCAAGTCCCATCTGGATCCATTTAGCCAGTGTGAGTGAGTGTGTGCATCAGCTATCTGTCCCTTGCCATCTCATGTTGTCTTCCCTCATGCCACGTCTGCTGCTGAGAAGACCAGACGTGCTGGGGCTGAAATAAGCAGACTTGTCATTTTGTTCTCCTTGAGGGCCAACTGAGGTGCAGAGTGCTCCCATTTGTGTGAGACTGTACATCTCGCAGAAGTTCTCTCCCTTTCTGTCCATTCTGGCTGAGCTGCCCTTACTCCCGAGTGTCCATACAGTGTGCAGGTTCTGCGGGCGAGGCGTGTGGAGGATGAGCGATGTTCCCCCACTGGAGTACGAGTCGCTCTCCCCTGTGCTCCCCAGCAGGCCGCCGCTGGCTGCAGACGCTGAGCAGAGAACGGCCCTAGCCTTTGTGGGCCTGCTCATGCTCTTCCTGCTCTTCCTGCTTGTGCGCTGCTTCCGCATCCTGCTTGATCCTTACAGCCGCATGCCAGCTTCGTCCTGGACTGACCACAAAGAGGGCCTGGAGAGAGGCCAGTTCGACTACGCGCTGGTGTAAAACACAGCCCAGCGATGGTGGACGAGCCGAGAGCCTCTGCCTTCGCTCTCTCTGTGGTCAGCCCTTGATGACTTTCCACCCGCTGTCAATCTCCTTTCACCGCATCCCGTAGTGATTCCTCAGGGCTGCAAGGTTCCCCTTAAAGCAGTGCTGGCTGAACCATGATCCACTTTTCCCTTGGCCCGTAAAATCTGCAGATCTTTCAAACACAAAATTCAGTTAATTCAGAGTCCAGTACTATGAGCTACTACTGTTCCATCAGTTATGAAAAACTAATACAGTTTTGTAAAATTATATTTTTCAGATTCACAAGTTCAGAATAATGTGTTTTTATTGAGTCAATATCAGGTATTGGTCATAACACTGTGTGTTAGGTGTATATATGGCGTTATGTTTTATAATAATACGTTTTTTAAATGAAGTTTTTTTTAAAGTTTATTTATTTTAATTAAATAAAAACAGATTGCAATGATTTGCAAATCTCATAAACCCATGTCATTCACAATAGAACATAGAACATATATAAAATGTTTAAAATGAGTAAATGGGCAATTTTAAGAAAAAAATTAAGTATTTTTGAATTTGATGGCTGCAAGACGTCTCAAAAAAAGTTTGGACAAGGCCAACACAAGGCTGGAAAAGTAAGTGTTACTAAAAAGTTTAAGTGGAAATCTTTGTGTGCAAGGGACAAGGGTGAAAATCAATATTGCATGCCCATGATCTTAGGGCCCTCAGGAGACACTGCATTAAAAACAGGCATGATTCTGTAATGGAAATCACTGCATGGGCTCAGAAACACCTCCTGAACTCATTGTCTGTGAACACAGTTCACTGTGCCATCCACAAATGCTGGTTAAAGTTCTATCATTCAAAGAAGAAGCCATATGAACATGATCCAGAAACAGTACCATCTTCTCTGGGCCAAAGCTCATTTAAAATGGACTGAAGTAAAGTGGAAAACTGTTCTGGGGTCAGAGGAATTGAAATTTTTAAATCTTTTTGGAAACCATGGACGCCGCATCCTTTAAACCGGAGGTCTTCAACAGGGGGTCCGCGACCCCTAGGGTGTCCGCGGAGGTACTGCATAGGGGTTGCGAAAGTTTTGGTACCAGTTGGATATAACACAATTTCATACAATATATATAATTAAGGGGTCCCCGAACCATCTCGCCATCAGTTTGGGGGTCCTTGGCCTGAAAAACGTTGAAGACCCCTGCTTTAAACCAAAGAGGACAGGGACCATCTGGCTTTTTATCAGCTTTCAGTTAAAAAGCCTGCATCTATAATGGTATGGGGTGCATTAGTGTCTATGGAATGGGCAGCTTGCACATCTGGAAAGGCATCAATGCTGAAAGGTATATACAGGTTTTAGAGCAACATACTGTACGCTCCTATCCAGATTCCATCCCATATTTACTTCTGAGAGAATCTGCATCTCTAAGATACTCTTTTTATACCCAATCATGTTACTGACCTATTGCCAATTAACTTAATTAGTTGCATAATGTTCCTCCAGATGTTTATTTTCAGTAACACTTACTTTTCCAACCTTTTCTTTCCCTGTCCCAACGTTTCTGAGACGTGTTGTGGACATGAAATTCAAAATGACTTCCCCCCCCCCCCCCCCCCCCAAAAATGGTACATTTCCTCAGTTTAAACATTTATAACATAAACAGTTTTCTATGTTCTATTGTGAATAACATATTGGTTTATGAGATTTGCAAATCCTTGCATTCTGTTTTTATTTACATTTATTCATTTATTAACATTTACATTTATTTACACAGCATCCCAACTTTTTTGCAATTGGGGTTGTGGGCATATGTGTGTGTGTATATATATAAATGTAAAAAAAATTGTGTAAGCAAAGTGCTTATGAGGATGTAGCAGGTGAAACCATAGTTTGATACATTTTATTTCATACAGACAAAAATAGATTTAAATTAATAAATATGGATGCAGCTATCTGAAACTTGCCATCCGTATTTGACCGATAATGGCTTGAAATGCTGGATGTTTATCAGATCGTATTTGACTTATTTTTTTAATATGCTATCGACTAGTCAGGATGAATATCCATCTCAGGGCCATCATTAGTTTAAGGACAATAACATCAGGCATTCTCACTGTAATGTCTTTTGAACATGTTCTGCAATTATTAAAATGAATAGTTTATAAATTAAAGAAAGTATTGGATCCATATCAGCCCATAATACAGCTTTGATATCTGTGTCATATCAGATTTGAAAGAAGATAAAAAGGCGTCTTCAAATGTCAAATGTGTAAAGTATTAGTTTTTGATAAATGAGGAACTGTTCTTGGTAGTGGACTCAGAGAAAGTATTAACTAGATGTATTTTATTCCATTCTGTCATCATTCAGATCATAATGTTTGGGAACCCACTGTCCGAGTATGCAGGCTATCATTTTCCACAGCAGGGCTGCCATACTGGGTTGACTATTTCCAGGTTAATCAGCTAAACCCTGCCTCATTCACTACAGAGCCACCCCCTTTGACTGAATAAATAAATAAATAAGTTAATTAATTAAATCAATAAAATTTCATCTATTGATTTAATTAATTAACTTATTTATTTATTTATTTTGTACAGATAATCAACAGACAGATAATAAATCCTAGCTGAAAAGGGAATAAAAGAGAATGTACTTCCTACTAAATGAGTGCTAATAGAAAAGTACAGCCTTTGCTAATCTGGCAATCAAAGCTACAGCTACTTTTGCTTCTCATTTGAAAATCGAATTAGCTAGCTAATGTGCTAGCTCTTCACTGGCTCTTCAATATGACTTGTTCAGTTCAAACTACTAATTTGTTGATGATATTTCTTTCTTATTTATTATTATCTTTATATACTTTGCGCAGTAACGGCTAGCAAATAAGAGAAATACCTTTTTGCTCCACTAATATAAAATACAATGTGATTGGTGCTTAAGGCTACTTTCTAGTCCAGTGCATCACCAAACTGCTGTAACAAAGACTAGATAAATATATTTACGACTGTATTTACATCACGTTTGGATAGAATTGACTGTCATACACCAAATATGTAAACACTGTTCACGTACTATGTGGAAGTCCCCTCAGACTGCTGCCTTCGACCACCCGTAATTAGCACAGTTCTTTTTCCCTGATGGTGTATTATTTCCTTGGTGTTTACATGAGCAGAATCCCCTTTAAGATGTCAGAAATGTGATATTGTTGCCATGTATTTCAGTGTATTTGTATAATTTACAAGCCATATCTATCTATCTATCTATCTATCTATCTATCTATCTATCTATCTATCTATCTATCTATCTATCTATCTATCTATCTATCTATCTATCAATATCCATCCATATTTATGCCTTGGACCGTGTTATATTGTGTGGTCATTAGCATTAGCTCTATCTCCCGAGCTCTGTGACTGTGTAGTTACTGTGTGAGTTTTAGAACTACTGAAAGTGCTTTATTTTTGTATTCAGACTCAGATTTGGAGTCTCCTTTTGCTAATACAGTTCTGTATGTATTCAGTTTAAGATTTCTAGCTCAGTGTCTCCTCAAAGGTTCAAGAAAAAACCCATAACAATGTGTTGCTTTGGTGTGTTTTTATATTTGTATTGTAAGCAGATAGGATATTTTCCAAAGTCCTTTGTTTTTGCTAAGCTGGGACAATTGTGTCAAATAAAGAGAGGTTCAGATGCTTCAGAAATCTTCAGTAATAAAATAAAAATTACAACAGACACGTTCTACATTATCAATAAGCCACCTGCACCAGTTGACATGTTTGGTGTCTAAGGTTTGCTTTTTAAGCTTTGCACTGGAGCTCCAGTTAACAAGTAAGTGAGGCTTACAGCTCCTAGTGTTGCATGACTCAGTCATTACACACTTATCTCAAACTGTGTTGAACTCTTCAGTCTATCAAAGAGATTTAGTGATCTTGCACTGTATGGCACACTGTTATCTATTAAACTCACCAAAAATACATTAAATGGTAAATGGCGCACTTATATAGCGCTTTTATCCAAAGTGCTTTACACTGTGTCTCATTCACACACACTCACACACCAATGGTAGCAGAGCTGCCATGCAAGGCACTAACTTGCCATCAGGAGCAACTTGTGGTTCAGTGTCTTGCCCAAGGACACTTCGGTATGTGGAGTCACGTGGGCCAGGAATCAAACCACCAACCCTACGATTAGTGGATTAGTGGACAACCCGCTCAACCACCTGAGCCACAGCCGCCCCCTCATTATAGAGCTAAAACAGTCATCATGCCATCTTGAAGCTGAATCACTTTCTTTCTCAGAAACGTTTGCGTCATCAGACTCAAAGTTCAAAGGTGTAATTGTACATTAGAAGTAATTCTGATTATAACAGGGTTTAAGGTGCATAATTAATGAGACTGGTTATTTAATCAAGGAAGAAATCACAATGGAGTTTGTTGTCATGTGATGCAGCTTGACTTGAAGTACTGTCCCATCCAGAAGTTGATTCTTTTCCAATAACAACACAGAACCTACATTTCCTGGGCATGAGTAATACCGCATATGTTATTGGTACACTGCGGTTTAGCTCCTGTGTGAGGAACAGAATTCAGTATCTCATAAAAGTGAGTACACCCCTAAGTGAAAATGTCCAAATTGGACCCAATTTGGACATTTTATTTTTTGTGTGTCAATATTTTGTGTGGCCACCCTTATTTTCCAGCACTGCCTTAACCCTCTTGTGCATGGAGTTCACCAGAGCTTCACAGGTTGCCACTGGAGTCCTCTTCCACTCCT
>JAFFST010044820.1:148514-181615 GCA_022414735.1 Noturus placidus | reverse complement strand
CAGCATTCATACACTACGGACACTTTAGACACGCCAATCAGCCTACCATGCATGTCTTTGGACTGGGGGAGGAAACCGGAGTACCCGGAGGAAACCCCCGACACATGGGGAGAACATGCATACTCCGCACACACATGGCCCCGGCGGGGCTCGAACCCTGGACCCTGGAGGTGTGAGGCGAACGTGCTATATATATATATATATATATAGCAACATTATATATAAAATATTTACATACAAATATGTCTAATTGTTAACATTGATTGTTAACATTATCTGTTTGCAGTCAGTTTGTAATTAAATTTATTTAAAAAAAACCCCAAAAGATATCACAGTATCCAAGCTATCAGAGAAAAACAGATTGTGGCATCATTTATCAAGATCCCTTTATTAATGTACACTTATTTCTTATTTTTGTCATATTTATACTCTGTACCAGTATTGCATTATAGGCTCCTAAATATCCAAATTCCTTAAAGTACTGAATGTTTTAAGTTATTAAAGTTAATGTTCAGGTGAATTTGAGGAAGTGAAGTAGAGTTGCTTGTTAAAGTCTTACCCCTGCCCTGCTCTGTAGAAGCCCCCGGGACAACCGCACAGGTAGCCACCGTCCGTGTTGGAGCACCCGTAAGTGCAGGGGTTGTTAGACATGCTGCATTCGTTAACATCCTGGCACCCACCCATACCCTGCTGGAAGTCGAACCCTGACGGACACACGCACTTGAAGCTGCCCAGAGTGTTGTAGCATGAGGCTGAGCCACACACCTGACTGCCGGTACACTCGTTCTCATCTACAGAGTTTTAGGGAAACACAGAGAGAGGGAGAAGAATGAGTAATGCTTTAAAGCTAAAAGGTTGTATTCTAGCATTGTTCACTACATGAAATGAAACTGTAACAAGTGAGTCAATAAATATAGTATTTCACTTTAGTAGAAACTTCTTTTCTCTGTTCATAAAATTATTCATCCTACAAACAAACAATTTTGGCAATTGATCCATTAAATTAACATGCACTTCAATAATATGATAATAAGACATAAGTCAGTTGATAATCATCTTTCTTTTTAAAAACACATCTTCACTGCTACAATTGCTGAATAAATCCTGCTGTTTTTTCTCCCCCAACATAAATTTGCATCTCTTCTCATAATATGTTAATATCTGTATATCTGATTACTGATTTGAAATCCATACGTTTTTGTTGGGTTTCTTGAAATCTGAAAACAGCTTTAATTTAATATCTGAATATGGTATTTACATGGTGCCAAATATAATCTAGTAACTGACAATCAGGAAATTATTAGTGCGCATTTCAACAAATGTGGACCAAACAAATTTACGATTTTAAAGCACACCTATTATGGTTTTGAAACGTGCCTATTTTTGGTTTAAAGGTCTCATACAATAGATTTACATGCATCAAAGGTCAAAGCACACTTTAATGTGCTTATAATGTAAACTGCAGCATTAACTTTTCTTCAATGATCCATTCTAAAGGATTCATTCTAAACTCCTTTCAGGGAGCATACTTTGCTCTGATTGGTCAGATGTCCCAGTCTGTTGTGATTGGTCTACTGCTGTCAGCGTGTTTCAAAAAGGAACAACTACCATAACAAGTTTCATCTCCGTCTGTCGGCAAGCAGCCGCTGAAGACCAGAGGCGGGGCTTTTTGTTACAAACCTATGTAGGTTAGTACAGGAAGTAAGTCTAGAATTACTGACGACTCGTTGCAGCTGTTCAGAATCCTTCCTTCTTTTGGGATTCAGTAAGTCAGTTTGCCGCGCGCTTTGAATTTTGAAACTTTGCAGACTTTTTACATTCACAAACAGCTCTTTAACACACTACATGAAAGGTCATATTTTAGAAACCATAATATGTGCACTTGAATTTTAATGGATACCTTTCTTTTTTTTTTGCATGTCTTTTTTTAATGATGCATATTTATTTTGTTGGTTGATTTGAGAGGTTGTTCGAGAAGCTGTGCTGTAGGACACTCACCCACGCACTGGTTCCACTGGTAGTGTTGAACGTAGCCCTGCGGGCAGCCACAGCGGAAACCACCCAGCATGTTCTGGCATCCGTGCTGGCATCTGTGGTTCCCAGTGCACTCATCCACATCTGCAATGCCACAAGTGTTTTTATATTTATATATGTTTTATTATAACACTTGTCACAACAGACATTGTTATAAAGCAGCTGTACAGAGATCCAGGATTGAAATCTCCCTAACCTATAATAATGTGTTATTGATTATTATTGAATCTTTGTAGGGGAATTGGTATTCTCAAATAAAACTGACATATTTTAAAATACTTTTTCAATGTGCATTTAAATGTAATTTAAAATCTTAATTTTGAATAATCATAAAACAGACAATGCGTTTTCTGTATTTTTGTGAGTTTGAGAGAGAGAAAAAAGTCTCATATAGTGAGCTTTGGAATTGTTAGTAATAGGAGAGGACCTTTAAACACCCTGCTGAGCAGGAATCTGAAAACCTTATTGGTGAGTGTCACGGCATCATAAAATACACAAGCCTATCATGTTCCAATATGGAAATGAAGTCCATGCTACATCAGTTTACTATCTAATTTGCATATTCATATAAGCTGGAATTCTCAACAAGAGTAAATCATGTAGTCTAATGATATATCGTGTGCAACCTCCATGTTAACCAATTTATTATGTGCAATTATTTTTCAGAAAACATCTCCTGGCAAATTGCTGTATAATATAGAGGCAAAAGCTGACATTTCCACAGCAGATCACATTGTGAGTGTTAATCTGGCATCAGTTGCAAGCTGTTCAGAGTTTATAAAGGTCAGTGACACTCACTGTGTCCTGTGGCACTAATTCCTTAACCACTGCCATTAAATGCCCTACTGTATTATCATTACCTTCACACTCCAGTCCACTGGTGTCCAGAGAGAAGCCCTTTTGACACTCACAAGAGAAACTGCCGGGAGAGTTGAGGCAGGATGCTCGGGATCCACATGCACTTGGCTGGTTGTTACACTCGTTGTTATCTGCCGAGTAGAAAAGCACAATCAGACAATCAGAACCACATAATTCAGTACAAAATGTACAGACATTTATCTGAGAGAAGTACAATGCTAATGAACCAGCTTTTGTTTTTATACTGACACAATGAAGCTAATATTTTATCTGTTTTGGCCTCCTGGTATCAAACTAGTGACTCTTTCCCAGAATGCACCACGAACTATAAACATTGCTGACGACTAAAACTCCCAATGGAACACACAGACGCTTCAACTTCTCCTGAGGGCTAATTACACACATCTGTTCCCAATCACACTAACAATCACACCATGTTATATTTAGAGACTTTTTGAACCCTGAGTTTGTAAAGTAATATGTTCAGTTGCCATAGTCTCTGGAGATTACCAGGCTGGTCCACTGTTATATGTTCTGGTTTTGATTCTGTTCTGCCTTTGATGGTGATTTCTGCCTTACCTGATCTAGCCTGTTTGCCTGATCACCTGACCACTGCCTGTCTTTGTTTATGTATTTTGCCTTGCCCTCTGGATATTATAATCTTAACTGCAATCTTAACTGATATTATAAAGCTCTTAACTGCAATTGCATCCGTCCTAACCTTCATTACGTGACAGTTTCTAGCAAGTGTGTGTGTGAGTTGGACTATGTTAAGGAGGCAACATATTAATTTTATCATGAACTTCAAAATCTCCAATGACTATTTTATTTACCCAAAATTTATATGCATCTTTGACAATGCTTACACTAACCCAGAATCCACATTAAAGTGTTTTACCTAAACTTTACATAGGGTTTCTTTTTTTAAAGATTTTTTTTTATTCATACCCTTTAACACAGAACCTACAGTATGTGTTTTTCATTTCCATACACTAATGTGAGTGGAGCTTGGCTTACCGATGCATGCTGTCTGGTGTTGAGTAAATCCAGAGGGGCACTTGCAGGTGAAGCCTCCAATGGTGTTCACACAGAGGAACTGGCAGTTGTGTTGCTTGGTGGAGCACTCGTCCAAGTCTGGGTGTCACATCATTTATAAACCGTTACTTGCACTCATGAAGGCTACATGCTGCATCACGAATCTATTTATGCAGTGAGGCGATGCAGAAGGGGAAACTCACCTTTGCAGGTCTTTCCATCTGGCTGCAGGATGTACCCTCGAGGGCAAGAGCACAGGTAACTGCCTTCTGTGTTCTTACACAGGAAGTTACACGGCTTGGGGGACTGAGAACATTCATCTAAATCTGAAACGCAGGGGAAACAATCAATCAGGACTCACTTCATAAGTATAATGTTATCACCATTTATGTTCAATTTGTCAATTCAGGACAGTTTGGTCATTTTCTAGTATTTTACTAGTATTTCCTTTGGATCAATTAACACACAGACATAACAGCTTGTTAACTCTATAACATTCACCATGTAGTTCACTGTTTTGAGGATGTAAATATACAGTACATCATTCATCACAGTTAGCTGACATGAAACCATTATTGTTGATAACAAAAGACAAACATGGAGGCATCCATGTTTTAATTCCACCATGTTTTTATTTTCCACTTATTTTCACAATTAAGTCAAACGCAGTATTAGTTAATTTAAGAGAACAGCTTAGAGGTTCATTCTAAAGCTGTTTATCTTTTTGGACTTTTAACATTAGCGGATTCTATGGCAACAGCTAACACATACAGTTCATTTAAGACTGAAATCTACATTTTAAAGCCTAAAAAGCTGATCTATACCATGTATTGTGGAGTCATTGGGAAATGATAAGTAATGAGTGTATGTACATAGAATATGGTTCAAAAGTCTGCAAATCATACAGTAAACTATTTGAACATTTTGTTACTTATGATAAAGAAACATCTGTGAAACCTAAATATCACGTTGCTATAAATGAAAATTCTTACAATTATTTTAAGGGTAATTTAATTAAGGGCACTAAAGTAAATTTTTGTTTTGGTTGTTTTTTTTTTTATAAAGAGATTTCACAACTGTCAGATTGGAACTTTCAGAAAATACAGAATTTCTATTTTGGCAGTTATGAGTTTGTTATGGTCGTTCTAATATGACCTTAACACGCAAAGACTCTTTGTTGGGCTCATGATGAACAGGTTCCTCATGAAGGGCATAAATAAAAGACGTACCAGTGCAGGAGGTGCCGCTGAAGTCATTGGTGTAGCCCACGTTGCAGTGGCAGCGGAAGGAACCCACACTGTTAATACACTCGCCGTTCTTACACAAGTTGGGCATAACCTTACACTCATTGATATCTGTAGAAACAAAAAGTCACGCACAGTTTAAAACCCATGAGTGACATCATGAAATAGCAATTTTATGTTACTGGATTCTACAGTGGACCAGCAATGAAAAAATATAGTGGCAGCATGACTCAATGCAATTAGCCATAGATCACTGACTCCAGTTTTCTAAACTTGAATCAGCATGATTTCTGTAGTAGATCCTCTGATGTGGCTTATCCAATCACAGGCATTGATGTAAATTATTTAGTTTAAAACGACTCATCTGACCAGAGACTAGCTACCGGGCTAGAGAAATTAGATCAGAAAAGGGAGAGCTTTCAGAGGCATCTAGATTTTATTTCAATTATACGGTCTGTCTGATTAGTGAGGTAATGACTTGGTGTCGATCAAACAATAAGGATTGGACAGAGAAGGGTGCATTTATACCTGCACAAATTTTATAGGATGTTGTGTGGAACTTTTTTTTTTGTATGTATGTTAAGTCCTGAGACTTTCCATTATGTGTTAGATTTTCTTAACGTTTTAATAAGCTAGTAATGAAAATTAAGCAAATTCAATGTAATTGGCATAACACAATGCTACCACCATGGCAACGTGTATATGGCTGCATGCTGCAATTGGTCATGTAACGTCACATCAGACATGCAACATCTCCGCCAACATGTCCTTGAATTATAACCCTTTATAATGAACTGCCTCCTCTCACCCCTGCCGTCGGTAGTGTAGCCCGGTCCGTGTGGACACATCTTCTTGTACTGCACGGTGCCAGGCAGGGGGCAGAGCTCGCACTGTGGTCCCCAGCCACGGCCTCCGTTACAGCAGCACTCGGATTTGGTGACGCTGTTGCGGTTGGTGGACGATTGCTGGCACATGGTCTGTAGAACCTCAGTGAAACAGAAGCCCTGACGATTATCTGGGAAAGACAATGATCAGATTGTTAGCTTTGCATCTCTGTGGTTTCACTGTTAACAGCTTTCTGTGGTCTAGAGAAGGAAATATCCATCATTTAGACTAGATGTAATTGACAGTATCATATGATTTGATTCATTATGATGATTTGATGTCGTGGTCTGTGTTTCTCATATTACTGATCTATAGCCTGCAGCGGCCATGTATGAATAATCACACCAAGATCCTCTTGTATTTCTGCGATCTATCCCTGTGCTCTCTCCAGTGTTAGTCATTTGTAAAGGTCAGAGGTAAAATTGTGACTTTAGGTTTTCTACCACAGGATAGGCTTCAGGACTAAGGAGGTGGCGGGTTTTTCCCTTCAGGGACAAGTGGTGCATTTTTTGTCTTAATTAATTCAAGACAGAGATTAAAAAAAATATCGCCTGGTGAAGGAACACCAATTTATATCTGCTAAAAGGTAAGTAATAACAGGAACTAACTTGTTTTCTGGTTTTTCAACAACATTGAACATAAATATAAATGGATAAAAAAGTATGTTTGTGTCATGCTTAAATAAATTGTTGGCAAACTGCTGTGGTATAAAAGGAACAGACTATATTGGGACATGTTGTTATTGGACAATAATCAACCTTGGCTTGGAAACAATACATTGGGCTACATCACACCATTATGTTGTTGATTATTTTCTTAAAAATGCATGTCCCCAAGTGTTTTATTCATTACATTTTCATAGGCCAATTTCTCTCTTCTGCTTGCCACCATTTCCACTAATGTATTAAATACATCTATGACTCAAATCACACACTGAAAATTGTATATTAGATTTTTATTAACTAACTTTAGTTTACTTTCTCTCTAAAAGTCTGAGAATCTGTTTTTATTAACGATAACAAGCCTGTTCACAACTTTTACCTGATGCACACAGTCTTGTGTAGCTGTGTGATAAGTATGGTACACTGATGTGAATTTTTACACTCTCCACTGTGTGTGAATTCACAGGACATGTATCAGATAAATCTTGAAGAGAAAACCCTGCCAGCGTGGACATGTTATTAGAATTCCAAGACAATTTTGCAAACTTGTTATTGTCAGTGTTTCTGTGTGGGTGTATGTTAGATAACATTTTGGAGGTGTGCTGTAGGTTGCATTTTTGCCTCACATATTTGAGTATCATCAAATAGTCACAGATTTGTTTACGGCTGTCATGCATGTTATAGTGAAAGCATATATGTGCGCCTCTGTGTGAGTGTGTGCTCCTTCATGGCAGGTTCTTACCAATGCACTCAGTGCCTGTGGAGCTGGGCTCGAATCCTTCGCTGCACTCGCAGCGGTAACTGCCCACCGTGTTTACACAGCGGCCGTTCTTGCAAATACCAGGCTTGGTTCTGCACTCGTTCAGGTCTGCCAAGGAGACATGCAGAGGAGGGGAATGAGAGATACAGTGAGTCAGGATGAGTGGGTGGCCAAGAGCGACGAAACAGTGAAGAGAAACCGAAGTAAAGAAAAGGAGATGGAACAAGCTGAAACTTAGTGGGAGAACCTATGCAATACAATATCTATTAATATCACTCGAGACTTTATCTTTGTATCTTTGTTTCCGTATCGCTGGGATGGCGTCCTGTTGTCATTTCACATTTAAGCTACTTGTGTCCCTGAAGTCTAAAGCAATTGCTTGATCTCCTCTCAAAATGTGTCTACACACACTCACTCTCACACAGGTACTCACCCATACAGCCCTCCCCATCAGGGCGTCGAGTCATTCCTGGAGGACAGATACACATGAAGGTGCCGATGAGGTTTTTGCAGACCATGCCCCTGCTCTCACAGTCATCCAGCCCCTCCGAACACTCATCCTGGTCTAGAGAGAGAGAGAGAGAGAGAATATGAAAGAGAGATTAAGAACATTAAACAGCAAAATTTGGTTCAATACAACAGCATGAATACCATAGCAAAAATTATGAGGAAATTTTATTTATACCAGCAAAACATTGTTCGTAACAATTTTGTTCAAAACATTAAAGCCAGTAATCATGAAAAAAATCAAAATGATAAAAGTTCAAAAATCTTCCTGTCTGAATGTGTAACAAATACTTGGTAATAACTTGGATAAGAGGAACACTTCAGAATGCGCTGTGGGAACACTAATTTATGTCGTGTTAAGCCACATCACACCACTACGTCCTTGAATATTTTCCGATAACAGGACACCCCAACTCTTTTATTCCTTATGCAATGTTCACCGCCTCTTCTTCCTGATATGACTTACCAAATGTCATACACTCCATTATATAAAATCAGAATCTGAAGATACATTCAGAGCAAAATCTGACTATGTTCTATAACGCTGTCTTGTTGCAGGATACCCCATACACCCGTTTCATATAACTGATCAAATATACAGTACAGCTTTGCTTTTTTCCTCCATAAATCTTTTGGTGCAAACTTGCGAATGAAAACAGTGATGAGTGATAGTAATACGAGGACAGTGTGTTAATCCTGTGGCGTGGTAATTGGAGAAGATGTCTTCTCGTAGTGCACTGTGGATTTTCTCACCTCGACACATCCTCTGATCCTCCCGCAGCACGTAGCCTGCAGGACACATGCACTCGTACGAGCCGAACGTGTTCACACAGCGGAAGGCGCAGAGCAGCGGGTTCACAGCACACTCATTAATATCTGAAAAAGAGGCAAAAATAAATAAATAAAGACTGTGAGGTAGCCTCTGTCGAATCCCAGATTATAAATATACCATTCTCAGAATGTCCAAATTGCCATTTTGTAGAATTTCATATTGCTATTTTAAATATGATGTAATATCTAGGTTGGATGTGGATGTGATTGCTTATAATTGCTTTCCAAATAATGTCCTGCACATACATTGCTTAAATGTCTTTGTCCAATTACCTCTGTATCATAACAGTATTAATGCTGTATGATCTAAAACATGCCTTTGATTTAATGTGTTTATAAAATAGTTATTGCTGCAGCATTTTAATGTCAATGTATTAAAATAAATAAACAGGTTAAATTTCAAGCTTATGCTGATAAACTACATATCAACTGTCTCAAGCAGTTTTTTTTCATTCCAAACACTAAAATCTATTTAAATTTCACAATATATTGCCTGAAAATCTTATAATATAAGATGGCCACTTCCCTACATTACTAAATCTATTTTTATTTAGGGAATGTTATACAACTCATTCATTTATTCAAGTGTGATTAACTTCAGTTAAGCGTTATACAGTAGTATTATTATATGACACATGGCCGTATGTTTTGGGTGCACACACCTTCACAACTCATCATGGGCCCAGGTTCAAAGCCCTCCTGACAGGAACACTCGAAGCCTCCTACCACGTTAGTGCAGGTGCCGTTGCCGCATGGGTTTCCAATCGAACACTCGTCCGTATCTAAAACGTGAAAAAAGACACGTCACTCTAATGATCTGCATCGTGGGCCTCTTGTTAGGCGTCTCTGACAGATGTGTTTGTGTGTGTATTTGTTATGTTTTCTGCATGCCTTGTACGTACATTATGTATATTATTGTGTGTATGGATTTGTGTGTGTATGAACTCACCCACGCATTCGATACCAGTGTAATCCAGGTTGTAGCCGAAGGGACATTCACAGCGGAAGGAGCCATCGGTGTTAATGCAGACGCCATTTTTACACGGGTTATCCAGACACTCGTTCATATCTGTGCAAGACAAAGACGAGGTGTGTTTTAAAGATACCTTTAAAAAAAAACTATCATTTGCAATAATGCCTTGCAATAGAGGCAAGAGGCAATAATTTTGCAACTTTATGTTTCTTTATTATCTCTACAGCCACATATTAAAGAGATTAAAGCGGTTACCAAGAGCTAACTTTACAGTCCATTCTATCAAAGTAATGATAACTAAACTTGCTGTAAAAATGCTATTAGGACTTCCATTCTGAACATTTTCTAGTGAATTTTCTAAGCAAAGAAATGATGTGTGTGTTACATTCAAATGCTTTGATGTATTTACGAGAAGATCCCTCTCACGTGTCAGCTGGCAAGTTGTAATGAGTTTTAATGCTGATGTTTCTCACATGTTTGGAGCTGTTTTATAATAAACACATCAGAAATGCTACAAATCCAGACAGTTCCTCATATGTTCACATTCATGCCACTTTTATACTACATTCTATCATGACCTAATTTCTGCATCGCATCTCTATTTCCCTGTTGCCTAGTAACAGTGTTCCCAACTTTAACCACTTAAATGGTTTGCTTTTGTTGTTAGGTTTTGTGACTTCTGTATATGTATGTGTATTGTGTAGTTTGCTGTAGAGTAGATATGCGTCTTACCCACACGACCTTCTCCTCGTCCAGGCACAGCTCCGTGACCGTAGGGACACAACTGTTTAAATGCAGCTGCACAGGGACAAGAAAGCAAGACAAAGATTAAAATGGAATTGTTAAGTCTGTTTAAATGAGTTAGTTAGGTGTATACAGTGTATATATGATTGCATATCCAACACTGCATTTTCTGCTTTCTTTTCTTTTTTTTGCATTATTTATTTAATTTCAGGATGTTCGGTAAATGTAGCCAGCTGTGAGAGTCAGTACCTTGGCCCTCCTGGGGGCAGAGTTCACAGGGGTCACCCCAGCCCTCCCCGGGCATCAGGCTGCAGCAGCAGTCAGCCTTGCTAATGTTCTGAGGTTTGGGAACGGAGCATTTACTTGCCTCGAAACGTGTGAAGCAGAAGCTCTTGCGCGTATCTTGAGAGAGATGACAGGAGAAAACTAAAATGCCAAACTCTTCATTCATTAGGTCGTATTATGAGCAAAACTTTCACTAATGTCTACGTGCTATGTTCTGTGGCCTACTTGTTTACCAATATCAGAAGTGATACTAAAATACATCTGAAAAATGTGCAACAGGTCTCACTCACCAAAGCAGCGATGTTTGTTATCAGACAGAACAAAACCTGTCTGGCAGTGACACTGGAAGCTCCCCGGTGTGTTTACACAGTGGCCAAACAGACAGAGGTTGGGTTGAGATTCACACTCGTCAATGTCTGCGGAGCAAGAGAGAGAGAGAGGCACTATGAAAAACAGAGCCTTCTCTAATTGTGTATGTGTGTTATATAGCGGATAGAGGCAGGCTCACCAATACAGTTCTCGCTCTGCAGCTCGTAACCCAGAGGACAGATACAGCGGAACGAGCCATCCAGGTTCTGACATGTACCAGGCGAGCACGTGCCAGGGTATGTCACACACTCATTAATGTCTGCAAGCAAAATAACATCTTACAAACTGTACCACAAATTGATTTCGAAAATGTTGAAATAATAATACTAAAAATAAATAAGTTTAGCAGTGCCCGTGCATCAGCAGTGGACTCTTACTTTGAAATGTATCAAAAATGCAAGCTTTTACTATTATTACTACTTTTTTAAATTACTATTGCATGCAAGAAATCAAAGTGTAAGAGATATTAATAGTGAAAAAATCTAAATGATATCTCTCAAACTGAAACAAAAGTGGGCTTTTCTTCCTATTGCTTCTGATGTCTCAAAGTCTCTGCTGTTTGTTTTGGATATTTGTGAATATCTGTCAGTTTTTAAAAGTCGCTGTAAAAGGTCAGGATTTTCAGTTTCAGCTCTTATGATAGTTGCACTCATTCAATAGATTCTTAAGTGCTCACACAAACTGCTTGAGAGGACGAGATTGTTTCATTTTTATGTCTTAATTTAACCAAGTAAAACTGTTTTAAGATTTTGCATGTCATAAGGAAGCACATGAAAAAAATAACTAGTGGATAGTATAGGGGATGTAAGCTTTTGAGCTTGAGATGACTGCTGACCAAGACTTAGTTATCTCTATATTTATAAGATAATACTTTATTAATCCCCAGATGAAGAAATTAGGGTGTAACAGCAGCAAAAAAAATTAGGCTGTATGATCACAGAACAAAAAGGTTTCTATCCAGACACCATGGGGGACACAAACTTTTGCACAGAAAGGTAAAGTAAATGAAGCATTGTACATTGTGAAAATACGATTATGTTGTTCACTTACCAACGCAGTTCTTAGAGTCGGGGGTGAGCTCATAGCCTTCCAGACACAGACACTGGAAGGAGCCCAGACTGTTGATACACTGACCATATCTGCATACCTGACCAGCCAGAGTAGTACACTCATCCACATCTGCACAGAGACACAAAAAATACTCTTAGAGACACAAAACACTCAAAGACACAACAAACCTTCAGACACAAGTCCTTCACAAAGACACAACAAACTCTCAGATATACAACAAACTCTCAGAGACACACAACAAACACTCAAATACATACAACAAACTCTTAAGAGACACACAAAACTCTCAGAGACACAACAAACACTCAGTCACTCACCAACCTCTCAGACAAGCAACAAACTGTCAGAACAGTCAAGAAACATAAACAAAGAACATATAACTGTTGAAGTTTTCAGTAAGATGATGTTTATAAGCTGCCGTTTAACAGGTGTCTCCTGTGTCAGTGCTTTATACATGTCAAGTTGTGATTATTTATTTGTCTTATTAACTTTGAGAAAGAGAAAAAGAGAGGCTGGTGAGGGAACAACTGTTTATAGCTGTTATAATGCAAATGAGAACAGGAAATAACTTGTTTAACATTAATTGTAATTATAAATGGGTAACAAGTATGATGTGTCATTCATAAAAATGTAAAAGTACATGGTTGGTAAATTGCTCATTAGATGAGGAATCAAACACTTCAAGATGTACTTTTATTGGAAAATCAACAGTAACTCCACTTCATCACACCTCCCTGCTGTTTATTATTTCCTACAGCAGCGCCATGTGTTGTGTTCAATTCATTACATAATCATCGATAGCTTTAGAAATCAGTGCATGTATAGTGAGACTGATATACTCCATCCTTTCAGATGTTACTCAGATATGAAAAATGTCAGATTACATACTGGCAGAGATTCAGATAGCATGTGTTTGCAGAATGTGCTTAAACTTTCCACATCCTTAATGATGAAATGTGTGATTTTAAGAATTGATCGCTAATGTTTTCTGTTGTTTTGGGGATATAATGTATGGAACTGGATCTTACATATATGAAGTGCTTATGCTTTGTTGTGTCGCCTCATAATGGTAAAACAATGTATTGTACAGACATGTAAATAAAAACATTTTATGTCACCCTTATAAGAGACTCACCCATGCAGTCGTTATTGTGTGTGAGCTCAAAGCCTGGGAAGCAAAGACAGTTATAGGAGCCCACGGTGTTCTTACATGTCCCGTTTCCACACGGCTGTCTCTCACACTCATCGATGTCTGATAGAGAGAGCAAATACGAGGAAAAGCGAAGCTTCAGAGAGAGCTTATCACATACATTCAGGTCATTATCTCATTAGCTTATTACTGATCTGGGTGATGTGTGTTTAACAAAAGCAGGACTGAAGAGCGTTTTTTTTTTGGAAGACTTGGACAGACACTCACCCATGCACATGGTGAGGTCAGCCGTGGCCTTAAAACCATTGTGGCACAGACAGCGGTAGCTGCCCTGTGTGTCGATGCATTCACCATGGCTGCACACGTTGGGGATTTCCAGACATTCATTACGGTCTGCAGGAAAGAGTCATGGCATGAACTTTCACAAACACATAACAAGAATTTAACAAACATTTGAAAAGTGTAACTGATGGACCCAGTTGTAATGTGCTGCTAAATGACCTCCCTCATAAATATATAAAATGGTACATCCTATATGGATTTTGTACACAGAGGACTCACCCACGCATGCTCCACTGGGGGACAGCTTGAAGCCGGGAGAGCACTCGCAGCGGAAACTGCCAGGGATGTTGTTGCAGTTGGCATTGCGTTGACACAGGTTGTCCCCGCTGTTACACTCATCAATATCTGAGAATGAAATAGAGAGAAAAGGACAAACAGCAAGTGACACAATCAGTCATGAGAGACATAACATGGTGTGTCTACTTATGGAATACATTGTGGGGGGAGGGTGTCTGTGTGTGTATACCTTCACAAACCAGCAGGATGTTATTGTAGCTGAAGCCCATTGGACACTCGCAGCGGAAGCTGCCAATTTGATTGATGCACGCTCCATGGGCACAGATCCCAGGAATCTCCCTGCACTCGTCAATATCTGGATCATGACACACATTTCAGTTTACGCACCATGTCACGACAAGCATGGCTTTATAAATTCTTCTTACAGAAATATATTTCTTACCGATGGGTTTTCCAGTGTGGATATCAATGATAAAGCCTGGAGCTGGGTTCCCACACAGGAGCTCGTACTCAGCTACGGAAAGCAGCAACACAACCGTAAGTGTATAAACGACTGCAGCGGATGTTAGAGACTAACAGAGCATTTATTATTGCCTTCCAAAATTGTCCCTAGGTGGACAGCTGTTTTGGGGAGCATTTGTGCACTGTCCCATTCATAAAATTCTCAGGTTTCATATTTCAGCCGAATATGAGATCAGCATTGCATGAATCCCTGTTCCCATAATTCTGCTCCCAGTCTGTGAAACATTCCACAAACATGGCAAAGCAAACCGTTGCTTCAGCGTTTTTTATTTGTGTGTCCAAATTAAAATTTATTGATTTAAAAAGCGTATAATAACTAATACAATGATTCTTCTTAATGATTCACGAGTTGATTCATAATTGTTGTAAGACGTAACACTGCTGGGTGTTTATGAGTGACCCAGTATTGTGAATCATTTGTGCTTGGTATAAAATAATTTTTCTGGATTTTCTAAAGTCAAAAATGATGCACAAGCCTACTAACTAGTAACTAGACACCAATATGGACACTCACACGTTGCTGGGGTTGGACAGGGCTCACACGGCTTGTTCCAGGCTTTCCCCACATTGTAGGCGCAGCAGCACATCTTCTTGGTCATGTTGAAGGACAGCTCGTTCTCACACGTGTCATTAAAGTTATGGTAGCACACACTTTTCCTCATGTCTGTAAAAGGCCAAAGAACATCACACAAGTTTTGAAATATTACATACTTCACTGTACATGTTAGATTCCTGTTTTTCTGGTAAACAAGCCCTTTACCCATGCAGTTGTTTCCTCCGTTGACCTGCATGTACTCAGGAGGGCAGACACACGTGTAGTTGCCCAGTGTGTTGTAACACGTCCCTGGGCCACAGATCCCGATGTGGGTTGAGCACTCGTCAATGTCTGGAAGAGCAGAATAGCAATAAAAGAACATTTTTTATTTAAGGATAATTTTATTTTAAGATATTTGGTTTAAGTGGCTGGGGTAATGTCATCTATTTAATTTTTCTCTGGATCTGCAATGATTCTTTGTATCTCCTCTCATGAGACAAATCCAGTCCAACATTGACCCTGTTTTATGACAAACCTTGATTATTTTAGTCCTGCCTGCACTGACATCTGTATTTTACAAGCAAATGTTTCCTCTTGATTTTTGGTAGGCTGCTACAGATTTGACAGCTGTTACTTTTACTCACGGTTGTTAGGATTTAAAAAAAAAAAAAGTTAATCAAAATGAGACTAATCCTACAGTGTAATGTTGCCCTGCCCACCTGGTAGAAGAATAATGCATATATACACGCACTACAGTTGTAGTATGTATACATGCACTACATGCACTACATAATGGGCTTGACCACGCTGTTTAAAATCATTTTCTAATAATCATTACCATTCAATTTTAGGCCAAAACATTTAGGTCAAAATACTTCAAGTTAAAAAAGTGCAGTTTTTGAGCAATTTGTCAGTCGCATCTGTAATAAATATACTTAACTGATGTTAACTATATATTTGTCTAATGTTTAGCAAAGTCAGACATACATTGATACATTTTATTTCACATTAATGAACTCAAAACTTGAATTATGATGGAAGAAAGAAAGCCTGCATATTTCGAATGATAAAATCACCTAAACAACATTCTAGATACAGGTCTGATAGGATAACTATATCCTCACTTTAATAAAATAAAATAAAAAGGTATAATCCAAAAAAAATGATCACATGTGTGATCCAATCATTCTAGCTTGTAGGAAAAGGAACTTACTAGAAACCGATGGGAAACTTGTCCCACAGGTTATTCATTCATATACTTCATTCTGGACATCATTAAAAGAATGCATTAAAAGTATATATCATTCCAAAAGAGATTGTGAGTGCAAAGTTGCAAAATTTATGTAAGTATGAGGAATATTAATATTTGGGATCATTTCTCTTTTAATCATGAACTTAAATTGGTAGTGAGGTGAAAGGCTTTTAGCGCCGTCACCTTCACAGATGCGTGTCTCCTCGTTGAGGAAGTATCCGGGGGGACATTCACACTGGAAACTGCCAAATGTGTTGACACAGTTGCCCCCCTGACACAGGCCTGGCAGTTCCTGGCACTCGTCTATGTCTGTTCAGAAGGACAGACAGGGGAATTAAAATGCTAGCATCAGAGTGGAGACAGTAAAGCTATTAGCAGTCAACAGTCACAGCCATAGCCACAGCAAGGATAGTGCAGATACAAACACAAATGAATAGAGCAAGGACATTCAGAGCACACACACACACACACACACACACACACACACACACACACACACACACACACACACTCACTCACCCTCCAGGATGACTGTGATAGGGTTGGGTCTGAAGCCTTCTCCTCCAGGACACAATGTTTTGTATTCAGCTATATAGAGACAGAATTTGTTAAAATGTCTTCATAATTTCACTTCAAACATCACACACACACACACACACACACACACAATCACCTAAACTAACCTTTCAATTAGCCTTTCATACACCTACCTCATAAGACTGTAATGTATGAAAAGTGTTATATTAAAAAAGTTATTATTATTATACATTTTTATATCACTTTATATACATTTGCTACCAATCTTTAATTATATATATATATATATATATATATATATATATATATACACACACACATACACACACAATAATAATAATAATAACCATCATCATTATTATTATTATTATTATTATTATTATTAAACATATATATAAATGTTTATTTATAATAATAATAATAATAATAATAATAATAATAATAATAATAATAATAATAATGATGATGGTTATTATTATTAGTATTATTTTGGTAGTTGTTGGTGGTGAGTTGTGTTTATGATCAGCTGAAAGGACGTACTGGAGTTGATCAGGGGACAGAGTTCACACGGATTCCCCCAAGCTAAGCCCAGAGAGCAGCAACAGGAGGCCCTGGACACACCCACTCCAATCTCAGCGCTGCATGAAATGCCACCGTCACCCCGATCCAGCGTGTCCAGGAAACAGTTACCCACCCGAGTGTCTAGAGAAAGAAAGATAAAGTGGCAGAAAAACACACACATTTAACTCCAGTTTTCAATGGCTCATTCCATGCCTTTTATAACTAATTTCATTCTCAGAGAAAATGTGAGTATTTTGGATAAAAATCTCTAAGTGCAGATAACTGTCTAAGTGCGTCATTTTGTTGGCTGAAAAAAGATGTTGCAGGTCTACAGACAAAGTGGAAAAGATAATGATACTGTAATGTCTACGATAAAGAAGCATATTCTGCATTACTGAATTAATATACAAACTATATACAGTATATAGTGGTGCACGGTGGTGCTTGAAAGTTTGTGAACCTTACATATATACCTATATATCTGTCCTAAATCATCGTCAGATTTTCACACAAGTCCGAAAAGTACACACAGAAAACCCAATTAAACAAATGACACAAAAATATGACACTTGGTAATTTATTTACTGAAGAAAATGATCCAATATTACAAATCTGTGTGTGGCAAAAGCATGTAAACCTCTAGGATTAGCAGATTAATTTGAAGGTGAAATTAGAGTCAGTTGTTTTCAATAAATGGGATGACGATCATGTGTGAGTGAGCACCCTGTTTTGTTTAAAGAACAGGGATCTATCAGAGTCTGATCTTCACAACAGGTTTCTGGAAGTCTATCATGGCATAAACATAGGAGAAAAGAACTTACCATACACCATTTACATTAGCAGATATGGAAAGTGAGAGGTGATTTTACTTCTTGTGTAAATTTCAATGACAGCAAATGGCTATTGAATTGAGTTTTTCCCCTGGATATTTTTGGGAAATAAATTATGACAAATCCAAATGACCAGCTGTGCCTGGGTTGTCAATATTGAAAACAATCTACATGCCACTAACACAATTATATGCTTAAAGTGAATGACTTCTGGCTTGCTGCTGTTTGGCTCAGTGATGTGTCTGACACACTCCACTCACCCACACAGCCCACTCCTGTGGGGTTCAACTCAAAGTCTGGAGGGCAGTTACACAAGTAGCTTCCTGGCATGTTCACACACAGGCCATTAATGCAATTCACCGGATCAGCACACTCGTTCACATCTGAGAGAAAGAGAGAGAGAGAGAGACATGAGCTGTTTGGTGTGGATTGTGTATTTCACTTGAGCTTTTCACCACTTACAGTATGTCTATAGATCATATGTGTGTGAGTGTTTCACAAAAAAACATACAGCAGAAATGTAACACAAGAAAATAGAACATTTCGAATCATATTTAATGTCAACTTCATGGAGTTTTTACTGATGTGATAATTCAATCAAAATGGGTTAAAATGAAAGTTATTTAAAACCCTTTTAGTAAATTGGTTGGAACCAACATTAACCAAAAAGTCAATCAAACAATGTTACTCAAAGCACTTCGCTATATTAGTGTTATCGTCACTGCAACTGTTCTGGTCGTGTCTCTGTTTTGACGGCTATACCTTGTTGCCTCTGATATAATATTTTTTTGATTATTGAAGGTTTTTGAAAATGCTGAGTTGGTCAACATTATAGTTCCTGGTCCACAGAAAAATACTGACTCTGGGGCCGGAACTAAAAAGGACCTGAATCTGGCCCTGGTTCCTCTGGTGCGAATGAGCTCAAACTGTATCAGGTTTCCCTTGATGGAGAGGACATTCATTAGAGCTCTGCAGGAATTTACTGTATCTTCCGGTTGGTGCTGAAACTTATAAGGCACAGAATCGTTCTTGTTTTGTAGCCTACAGTATATGCACTACAGTATTCTGGACTACACCCGCATGAGGCAGCACAAATCCCTTTTATTTTAATAATGTGATTTGAATGAATAAATATATATACACTCCACAGTGACTCTAGTCCAGTGTGTTAACCTGCAGTACTTCCTCTCACCTGTGCAGTTGCCTCCACTGCGGTCCAGTTCGTATCCATCGTCACACACACAGCGGAACATCCCAGGAAGATTCTGGCACGTTCCGAACACACAGATGTTCTGGAAGTTGCATTCATCTATGTCTGTGTTTATAGAAAAAATACTGAGTGTGTGCTGTACATGCAGAAAATTTATATGTATGTGTATGTGTGTTAGAGAGAGTGTGTATACCCTGGCAGGTCTTGCTGTCCTCAGTAGGAGTGAAGCCCATCTCACACTCGCAGCGGTACCCTCCAGGAGTGTTCAGACACTGGCCGTTCTCACACAGGTTCACGTTATCTGCACACTCGTCTGTGTCTGAGAGACAAAAGTGGAGTGAGAGATCTTTCACAAGTCTGTGTGCAGCCTAGTTTTGCGTGACTGAATCAACAAGGATGGAGCTCCAGTTACATTTACTCAACCAATCACCTGCTTGATATGGAAGGAGTCTCCAGTGTCAGCGCTTTTGTAACGGTCAGTAAGTGTGCAACTTGTGGTTTACAATAATATAAGCTGTGGGTTTTTTTCTTTGTCTCATTTAGCTGGTGAGGGAAGGGCTGTTTATAGCTGCTATAAAATAGGTAATATCAGGAACTTAAACAGTATTTTGTAAGAACTGTTGGCAAACTGCTGTGGTATAAGAGGAACAAACCCCTACAGGATGTGCTGTTATTGGAAAATGTAACAGTAACTCAGATTTGCATCAGGCCATGTCGTTTATTATTCACTTAAGCACTGCCTGTGGTCCATTCAGCAATACCAAGCTCAAGAGTTCTCTCTCCACGTGTGAAAGTTTAGTGTCCTAAACGGAATTGGCCTAATAGTGTTTTTTTTGTGGTGATGTTTCCTGTACCAGAGCAGGAGAAGCCGTCTCCATTGAAACCCTCCTTGCAGGCGCAGCGGTACGAGCCGGGAGTGTTGACACACTCAGCGTTGGGGTTGCAGGAGTGGTCCTCTGTGGCGCACTCGTCCAAATCTACACACAGACACCACAAGGTTACCACAAAACGGAGCTCACAGCTAGCTGTAAAACGTAATAGAAAATGTTTTCATTGATGAGTGCGTGGAAGGTCTGTTCTTTATCACCGTGTTGTCTTGCACAGTCCCTCACCTACACATTTAATTCCGTCTCCCACCCAACCGTCCCTGCAGCGGCATTTAAAGCTCCCCGGGACGTTGACGCAGGCGGCGTGCATGTCACAGTTATGAGCACCGATCTCACACTCGTTGACATCTAGATTACAACAAAGACAAACAATGCAGTGAAAACGCAGTGAAAGTGAAGGAACCAAATATGTTTCATTTAAAACAGAGGTAAATTTACAACGCCAGATACAAACACATGCACATACATGTAGACAGCAAACTTTACACACACACACACACCTGTACAGCCGGTAGAGCCTTTCTTCACAAAGTATCCCAGCTGGCAGTGACAGATGAAAGAGCCCTTTGTGTTCTCACAGTCACCGTGCAGACAGATGTTGGGGTTCAGGTCACACTCGTTGACATCTTGAGAATCAAACATGCATGAGTATCAGACAATGAGGAATGAGATGAGAGAGCATGAAGTGTGTGTATGTGAAGTGTGTGTGTGTAGTGTTTTCTCACCCACGCAGGACCGCATGTCCATGGAGGCCATAAAGCCATCAAAGCAGAGGCAGCGGTACTCTCCGGGGATGTTGGTGCACTGACCACCGTCACAGATATCTGGAGTATCCTCACACTCATCGATGTCTGAACAGATAAAAAACACAGGTCAGGTCACTGTGTGTGTGTATGTGAGTGTGTGTGTGTGTGTGTGTGTATACAGTGTGTATGTTGTGTGTGTGTGTATACAGTGTCTGTGTGTGTGTGTGCGTGTGCATACAGTGTGTGTGTGTGTGTGTGTGTGTGTATACAGTGTGTGTGAGTGTGTGTCTGTGTATACAGTGTGTGTGTGTGAGTGTGTGTCTGTGTATACAGTGACTGTGTGTGTGTGTATACAGTGTGTGTGTGTGTGTGTGAGAGAGTGTGTGTGTGTGTGTGTCTGTGTATACAGTGTGTGTGTGTGTGAGAGAGTGTGTGTCTGTGTGAGTGTGTGTGTATACAGTGTGTGTGTGAGTGTTTATCTGTGTATACAGTGTGTGTGTGTGTGTGAGAGAGTGTGTGTGTGTATACAGTGTGTGTGTCTGTGTATACAGTATCTGTGTGTGTGTGTCTGTGTATACAGTGTATGTGTGTGTATACAGTGTCTGTGTGTGGGTCTGTGTATACAGTGTGTGTGTGTCTGTGTATACAGTGTCTGTGTGTGTGTGTATACAGTGTGTGTGTCTGTGTATACAGTGTCTGTGTGTGTGTTTGTCTGTGTATACAGTGTCTGTGTGTGTGTGAGAGAGTGTGTGTGTGTATACAGTGTGTGTGTCTGTGTATACAGTGTCTGTGTGTGTGTGTCTGTGTATACAGTGTATGTGTGTGTATACAGTGTCTGTGTGTGGGTCTGTGTATACAGTGTGTGTGTGTCTGTGTATACAGTGTGTGTGTGTCTGTGTATACAGTGTCTGTGTGTGTGTGTATACAGTGTGTGTGTGTGTGTGACTGTGTATACAGTGTCTGTGTGTGTGTGTGTGTGTGTGTGAGAGAGAGTGTGTGTCTGTGTATACAGTGTCTGTGTGTGTGGGTGTGTGTGGGTGTCTGTGTATACAGTGTCTGTGTGTGTGTGTGTGTGTGTGTGTGTGTGTGTGTGTGTGTGTGTGTGTGTGTGTGTTTACCAGCACAGGTCCTGAGGTCAGGCATCAGGGCGTATCCCTCACTGCAGCTGCACTCGTAGCTGCCCTCTGAGTTTGTACAGTGTGTATCACAGCCTCCGTTCATGATTGTGCACTCATCAATATCTACCAAAACACACAAACATCATCATCAACACACTCACTGTCTCAAACATATGAATGAGGATTTCCTGCTTTTAAATGTATAAATATGTACTGTATTCAATGTCTTGCATGTGTGTGTGTGTGTGTGTGTGTGTGTGTGTGTGTGTGTGTGTGTGAGTGTGTGTGTGTGGTGTAGTAGGAGTGTGAATGGTAGTCACTAACCCACACAGCCCTGCCAGTCCGGCGTGACCTGGTAGCCTGTGTTACACGAGCACTGGTAGGAACCCACCATGTTCACGCACTTGCCGTTCCTGCAGAGGTTGTCACTCAGCTCGCACTCATTCACATCTGGAGAGTTAAAAAAGGAGAGACTCAGTGGTGTTGGAGAAAAAGAAGCATGAGTGTCTCATGTCACAGTGAATTGTGAATGGATGTACGCAGTGATGTACGTAGATATGCAACACTTGATTCAGAGACATTGCACAACAGTCGTGTAACTGCAAATGGATAAAAAGTATGTCTTGTTATTATTTAATAAATAAGAATATATATTTGGTATAAGGGAATAAAACAATTCAGGACGAGGAAAATGATCAACTTTGGGGTGAGAACAGTAATTCCACTTCAAATCAGGTCGTTGATCAGGTCACATCGGATCATAATATATTGTTGTTGATTATAACTGCACACCCCCAAGTGTTTTATTCATTATTTAATGCATTACCAACATGCATATTACCTATGAGGAGAATGATCTCTGTGTGGTGTGATAACATATCGGCTGTTTCTACCTTCGCAGGCGGAGCCCTCAAGGCTAAGCTGGTGACCTCGGGGGCATTCGCACTCATAGCTGCCCTCGGTATTCAGACATGTACCTCCTCGACACAGCAGAGGATCCCGCTCACATTCATTGATGTCTGAGAGACAGAGAGAGAGAGAGAGAGAGAGAGAGAGAGAGAGAGAGAGAGTGTGTGAGAGAGAGAGCGAGATGAGTGAATGAGAGATGTTATACATTTTCACATGCAAACTTGCATATACAGGGTAATTAGCGTGTGTGTGTGTGTGTGTGTGTGTGTGTGTGTGTGTGTCTCACCCATGCAGTTCTTCATCATCAAAAAGCCACTCTCATAGCCATCGAAGCATTCACACTCGAAGCTTCCTGGCGTGTTCACACACGTACCCTGACCGCACAGGTCCGGAGAAATAGCACACTCATCAATGTCTAAGGAAGAATGAGAGAAATATATTTTAAAAAGGTATTGAGATAATGGATAAGCAGAGATAAATCTACAATTTACTGAAAGTGTGTGTGTGTGTGTGTGTGTGTGTGTATGTGTGTGTGTGTGGGCATGTTTTTCTAATATCTTGGTGGTGACCAAAGGCACATTTTGACCTTGTGGTTACCTTTGGAAGATCCTCATAAGGAAAACTGCTTTTTCCCAACAAAAAAATTAATTGTTAAGAAAAACTGTGTGTGTGTGTGTGTGTGTGTGTGTATGTGTGTGTGTGTGTGTGTGTGTGAGTGTGTGTGAGTGTGTGTGTGTGCCCACCTGTGCAGTTCCTCTGCTCCATGGTCGGTGCAAAACCATTGTTACAGCGACACTTGAAGCTGCCGATGGTGTTTCGGCATGTCCCATATGTACACAGGCCCTTAAACACTTTACATTCGTTCACATCTACAGAGAGACAGACCGAGAGTGTGAGAGACAGAGAGTGAGAGAGAAAGAGTAAGAGAGAGAACGGGAGAGTGTGGGAGAGAGTGAGAGAGAGAAAGAGAGAGAGAGTGAGAGAGCAAGTGCGAGAAAGAGAGAGAGAAAGAGAGAGAGATGGACGAAGTGGAGTTACACTGCAGTACATTTACAACCTGCCTCATTGTGCTTTTCTAATATACAATAAAATTTAAACTATATTACAAATACTAATCATAATCAGTTCATATTAATTGTTAACATAATTAACCTGACACCCTCCATTTAAGCATTTTGAACCTCTAAGTAGGGAGTGAATCTAAGTGAATGGAAGTGAAATGTATGTAACAGTTTATTTAATTGTAACAACTAAATATATTCTTTAAATATTTTTTATTAACAGCCATTCTGTTTAGTCTGTGATGCTAGTCCATGGGTTCAAAATGGAAGTGAACTTATGGTGTCATTTATTTCAATTAAATTTCAAATATTTTTGCGAATGCTAGTTCCCTTTATGTATTCTATATTGTGATATCTTTGCACTCTGATGTTTGTTAGAATCTGGGAGCTGACATGATTCAAAGACTCACACTGCAATAAAAATAATATATAAGTCATTTTAGCAAGTGAAAATATCTTGAATATAGCCTTGTAGTTTTCTTATTCTACTGCCAGATCATTTTGCTTCTTTCTTCAAATGAAAGCTTAAAATGAGTAAAATCATCCATCAATAATAAGATATTATTATGATTTTGCAGTGCAGTCCAGACAATAGCAGTCAATATGAGGTCATATGTAAAAAAATTTTTTAAGAGACAAACAAACACAAACAGTTCATTTAGAATAGTACCTTTGTAGAAGGGTCTGCCTGTGACAATGTCTCCTCTGTTTGCGAAGCCTGGGCCTCGAGGGCAGATGCTCTTGTACTCTGGGGTGCCGGGTATAGGGCAGGCCTCGCAATCTGCACCCCACGCTTCACCCACCGAGCAGCAGCACATGTCCAAACGGTAACGGCCCGGTAACGGCTCACCACATTCATCCTCGTCCCACTTCAGATAACACTGCTCACTGCGGATATCTGGACACACCCACACAAACAGATCACAATTCTGTATATCGCTATGGACCTCAGCTGCAGCTAGAAAAAAATTCATACAATATAAACCGGTATTCTCACCGACGCAGGTACGTCCGCCCTCGTCCAGTGTGAGCCCCTCGGCACATTCGCAACGGAATGAGCCATGTGTATTCACGCAGCGTCCGTTAGCGCACACACCCGGGAAGACCTCACACTCATTGATGTCTGACACAAGGACAGAGACAGAGCCTCATTCAGCTGATAGAGAATTGTTGTGTATGTTCAACTGGGAGTGTGTTTGTGTCTAAGTAATTTGCTTGCAAGGACTGTATGTATACGCCCAGAGAGAGGCGCGAATACAGGATATCGTACCTTCACACACAAGACCCTTCCTCCGAGTGAGACCACGAGGGCAGTGAGGGTCTGCAGACAAAGAAACAATTGTTATAAAAGTCTGCGATGAACAACATTGTGTTCTCATGTGCATGTGCTGTTTTTGGTTTTAAGTCAGGACTTCAAGTTAGCTGTAAAACTTCATGCAGACCTTAAGCGGATTGGAGAGAAATTTAAATAACTTGCTCTCATTTTTGGTTACCCTTTATGGTGTCATTTAATTGCAGGAAAAGACCTACTGAGCAACACAAACAAACCGGCGTGATTTTACAGCATCTGTGTGTACGGTATATCTGTGTGTTGGTGTGTGTTGGTGTGTGTTGGTGTGTGTTGGTGTGTGTGTGTGTGTGTGTGTGTGTGTGTGTGTGTGTGCGTATACATGTGTACTCACTCGCTTCACATATTTCACATGGACTTCCCCATGCTGCGCCCAGCGTGGAGCAGCACTCTGATTTGAGCGTGGCTCCGTTGATGTTCACCTCACAGTGGCCATCTTGGGCATGTAGCCAGCAAGTACCTTTCATACTCTCTGTATAAGAAAGAGAATGAAGTGAGAGTCTGAGAATGTGTGTATATATGTGACTGTGTAGAGCTGCTCTTATTGTAAACAGGTTTTGTTATTTGCTGAAGAATATTGTTAATAAATAACAAATCGATAATCACTCATCCACAGGGACTTGTACCGGCATAATCAAATAATAGTAATAATAACTAATACTAACACAGAAAAACAGAATAGTTGATATGCTGAGGTTCACTGTAAGGACATGTTTATTTAACTTTTATGGAAGGTGTCTCCTGCACTTCATAATGATCAATAAGTTTTCTGACCCAGGAATGTCTTTGCGACAGAAAAGATTGTGCTAACTTGTTTTCGTGGACGTTTCACAACATCCTCATATGTAACTATAAATGGACAAAAAGCTTGCTGCGTCCTTCATTAGTAAATTAAACATTGCAACTGTGGGCAAATTGCTAAGGTATAAGAGGAATAAAACACTTATTCGGGTCGCATATGGTCAGGCCACCACCCTGTCGTGGATTATTTTCCTATAACCACACTCCCCTATGTGTTTTATTCCTTAGATGTAACTGAAAAAAAACCCAGCTGCTTGAAAATGTTTTACTGGCACTGTAATTCGACATAATTTATGAGAAATAGTTTATACATAATTCAACATATTGTAAATAAGCAGTATCAGTAACTAAAGTGACCTGAATGGTCAAGTGATGCTTTTCTAAAAATCTTTCAACCTTAAAAAGCGGGTTCCTTGTAAAAGATTTGCTGGGAGTTGAGGAAAAAATGTCTAGTATGAGCATAATGCTTCGGAAACCCAAAAGCGTTCTTACCCACACAGATGTTGTTGGAATCTAGCCTGCTGCCATGAGAGCACTCGCAAGTGAAAGAGCCGGCACTGTTCCGGCAGATTCCGTTGATGCAGGGGCTAGACTCGCACTCGTTAATATCTGGAAGACAGAGAAATGATCAAACACTAGGACTGTTTGTCTGTCTGGATAAAGCAGGCACAGAAAATTGTGGATCTGGCACATGGAACCCCAGACAAAGTCAAAGATTGGACATATCTTGAATAAAGGAAAAGTTATTTAATATCTCTCAGAGTATCATCCATCCCTACTAGTACTCTACCACAAGCGTCAAGAAGCACGTCACATCATGCTAGCTCTATGACAGCCATGTCTGCATTTTATTATTGTGTCCAACTCCAATAAACGGGTGGCTGTGGCTCAGGTGGCTCAGCGGGTTGTCCTTTAATTGTAGGGTTGGCGGTTCGATTCCCGGCCCACATGACTCCACATGTTGAAGTGTACTTGGGCAAAACACTGAACCTCAATTTGCTCCCGATGGCATGTTAGCACCTTGTATGACAGCTCTGCTACCACTGGTGTGTGTGTGTGTGAATGGGTGAATGAGACACAGTATAAAGTGGTTTGGATAAAAGCGCTATATAAATGCAGACCATTTACCATTTAAACTATATTCCTGTTGGCACTTCTTCCGGACTTTAATCAGACCGTTGTTGCATTAGCAGCTGCTAGACACCAATGCATAATCATAAAAAGATGCAAACTGATGCACCAGTAGAGAAAAATCAAGTAATAAGCAAGCAATAGTGACAACGACAAAGAAAGATGCTTGTGATACATTTGTAACCATTTCAATGGTTACAGGGTTGCAGGTCTGCACAAGCAGGCTGGGTTGTAAAAAAAAACAGTGAGGTTGTGAAAAAAAGGGAAAAGTCACCTTCACACGTCTCTGAGTCAGCTTTGAAGATGAAACCTTTGGGGCAGGAGCAGGCATAGCTACCAGGTGTGTTCCTGCACTGGCCATTATCACACAGCAGCCGGTTCACCAGACACTCGTCCACATCTGAAACATACAGAAATCCACCAATGAATATCAATGAGCAGAAAAAAAGCCTTAGCACCATAGAGTGTCGATATTTCATCATAGGAAGAAATATTTTCATTCAGATGTGATGTGCCTAATTGGAGTGGTCTTACAGTGCTAGTAATAAAAAGATGCATGACAGAATGTGTATGTGTGTAATGTGTAAGCATATACTGTACAATATATTGTAAGGGTAAAGCTTGTAGAATATAAAAATGTATATATTGTTGTCGAGCCACACATGATTTTATGGAGATGCCAGTGATCCTGACCCTTTCTGCTCCCCAGACATGCCTGATCCATCCTGTGCCCTACCTCTGGATGGAGATCTCATCAACTGTAGGCTACAATCTGGAGAATGATTAGGATGGTACCACTTGAAGTACTATGGAAATGGTTTTGGACCTCAAATCCACATGGGCACTCTCGCTGTGGTTGCTGGGACAGCGGTTGCTACTATGGCCTTGGGACTGCAATTACCACATGCAGTTTTGCACTCAGGTCTCCTTTGGTGAACAGTGGACTAGTTCAACAAACAGACTTCATATAAAAACCATATTGAACTTTCTTTTACTTTCACACTATCTGTTGTTACCCATATGAGGACGGGTTCCCTTCTGAGTCTGGTTCCTCTCAAGGTTTCTTCCTAATATCATCTTAGTGAGTTTTTCCTTGCCACCATTGCCACTGGATTGCTCAGTAGGGATAAATTCACAAGTTTAAAATCTGTACCCTGTGTTTATATATTTCTGTAAAGCTGCTTTGAGACAATGTCCATTGTTAAAAGTGCTATACAAATGAAATTGAATTGAAAATCGTAAAGTATGTTGAGTGTAGGTGTTTTGACACATGAGACAAAACCTCAGAACTATGACAATCAAGAAGAACTGAAGGAGAAATCTGCTGCTGGTCTGGATCATGATAGCTGACAGCATCACAGGTCATGAAAAGTTTCTCCGAAAACAGTGAGAGAAATATAGAGCTAGATATGCGTTTAGTCATCGAATCAACATCTGATCAAATGATGTGCTGATTCCACAAAGGCCAGTTTTCACCCCTGTGTTGAAAGGAGTAGCTGTATGAACACCTGCTAATACATTTTCCCATTTAAACATGATGAGTAAAATGACTGAAATGGAAATCATTTCAACACAGACGTAATGTAGCGCTGATAGCCCGACAGGAGTGATCACTCACCAACGCAGTTCTTGCCACTAGAGTCGGGCTCCCAGCCGAAGTCGCAGATGCAGCGGTAGCTCCCACGCAGGTTCTCACACACCCCATTTTTGCAGATGTCTGGGTTCAAACCACACTCGTTGATGTCTGAGAAGCAACAGATGCTTGAAATGAATAAAAAAAAAACTGAAAGTGTATAGTCTGTGGACATTGCATTCATTACATTTTTCTTTTGACAAAAAATGTGTGACAGTTTTTTTCATCAACGATTAATGAATTACGAAAGATTAAAGATTACCATTAATGCCTGATTTACTACTATGGATCACTATGTGCTTTTTAAACATAACTAAAAGTGTGACAGTAAAGAAGGACGACATGGTGGCTAAATAATTTTACAGGCGCTGCATTCACTCAGTTTTTGATCCCATTTTTATTCTGTTATGAAAAGAGAAAAAGGTTCAAGTTTATACATCTTAACCAGAGAATAGCCTGTAATGGAGTCAACTTGTAATTCCAGGCTGACGCTGTTCATGCTGAAATGTGCTACAGTGGGAATCTTTTCATTTTCATTGACATTAGATATCTCGATTTTGTGTGGTTAAAAATGTAGAAACAAATCAGTTAAAAACAAAATTGAAGCTAAAAAAAAAGATAACGCAACATACATAATCCATGTGTGCATCGAGTGTCAGTGTGTATATATAAACTCACCTCTTCCGTCTATTGTCATGCCGATGCCACTGCTGCACAGAGCCTGGAACTCAGCTAGGGACAACAGGGGCTCAGTGAACTTTACAAGTCTATCACACACATCAGCTCAAGGCATCGTTAAGTACTGAATAATCTATATCATCTTTTTCAGTTATGCTTTAAGCCAGTTGATGATCTAAAGGTACATTAGATAGATAAATGAACTTTTTTTTATTCAGTTCCACCTCTGAATTCATGAATCCACAGAACTGATGATTTTATATTTTTAAATAAAGATCAGGAATTTTTACCAGAGTTGCGAGCAGGGCAAGCTTGACACGGTTGGCCAAATCCATGCTCAGGACTGGCACAGCAACACTCCGATTTAGTCACGGCACCAGGGAACGGCCGCGAGCATGTGCCCATCTTGATGGCACCGTAGCAGGTGGTGCGCATGTGTGTGTCCACACAAACACGGCCGTCCAAGTCAATGGCCAGCCCGGGAGGGCACTCGCAGCGGAACGAACCCTCCGAGTTCAAACAGCGGCCATTCATGCAGATGCCCGCCGTCTGGCATTCATCAATGTCTGTGAGAATAAAAGGAAGCAGGAATTCATAAGACAGGTCCTACTTTGAGATCATTGATCCAAGTGGCAGCTGCTGCATGACTGTCAGTCAGAGAGAATGGTCTGTCATATCAAAAGAGTTAGGGTTAGGGTTTACTATAGTTATATGATATTCTGTAGTTCTTGGAGTATGGAGTCTTCTCAAGATATTTGCTAATAGCACATAAAGACAATTTGGAAGTGACAAATTCATGCCAGTCCACTACTGAAAAACAACATAGGCCAGCTTTATCAGAAAGGTTTTGTTAATCAACCAGACCAGCTAAAACAAGTAAAAGAAACAAAGGATCTTACTTAGCAAACAAAAGTGAATGACCAAACATAGAACTTTATATTTATAATATGCTAATATTGGTAACAACAAATGTCCATTTAATAATCACTAAAACGCGTGTAAAATGTTTGTGTTAAAATTCATTTTCAACTGATATTAATTTTTTTTGTATTATTAATGTAATTGTAAATGCACTGTACAATTCTGATGAACAAAATGAACAAACTAACCATTTTGTTATTTATCCACTTAATTAATTAATATATCAATTTCCAACAAACTGGCTTATTACTCAGATAATTTGGTTTCAATATGGAGATGCTCCTGGACACGAGATGTTACATGATTAGGAATAATTCTCAACTAATAATAATAATAATAATAATAATAATAATAATAATAATTCTCCAGATTTCTAAACAGTCTGTCCCTTCAATTCAAAGTCAATTTGATCAATAAACTCGGTTTGTAAACTAAATGAATCACTTTTAAAAATCATCAGTAAAATCATGAATTTTATTGACGATTGAATCAGATATTGGCAGCCAGTCCTGCATGTACCCCGCCTTGTGCCTCCCTGGAATAGGCTCCAGGTTGCCCCGTGACTCTGAAGAAAAGGATAAGCGGTATAGAAGATGGATGGATTGAATCAAATTTCTAACTGAGCTATAGTAGACCCCAAGCCGTCTCTGCTCACCAACACAGTAGCGTCCGTTTGGAGCAAGGGTGAAGCCGGGCTTACAGATGCACTTGAAGCTGCCGTCCTCATTGATGCACATGCCATTCAGACACATGTTGGTGGTCGCACATTCATCATGATCTGCAAAAGAATGAATGATAATGATACTTTATTAATCACATGCATATTACAGCACAGTGAAATTATTTTCTTCGCATACCCCAGCATGTCAGGAAGCTGGGGTCAGAGCGTGGGTCAGCCATGATACAATTGATGCTCAATTAACTATAAAGGCTAGAGTAAGACGTGATTATAAAGGTATAAAGGTGTGAGGAATTTCGATCTTTACCTATACAGTTTTTCCCATCAGGACTGATCTCAAAGCCAGCATTGCATATGCACTGGAAGCTTCCTTCTGTGTTCACACAGCGACCGTTACGACACATGATTCCGTTTACGATACACTCGTCAATATCTGAAACATTGAATATTAGGAGAGGATGTTAATGTTTTATTGCATGCATGTCCCTCTGGTTCATTGTCTTATAAGGTCAATACAGTCGTGTATATATGCAATATCGGTGAGTTCTTTGCAAATACATTTGAATGCATTATATAACTCATACCAATGCAGGCCTGCTTGGTGGGGGTGCCCTGATACCCCTCGTGGCACTTGCAGTGGTAAGAACCTGGGGTGTTAATGCAGTCTCCGTTCACACAGGGGCTACTGCTACACTCGTCCATATCTACAAAAGAAATAAGAGGACAAAATCTCATAACATGAAAGGCCTACAGATGGCAGCAGAGGAGAGGAGAGGAGAAGAGAGGAGAGAAGTGGAGAGAAGACATATATCTTCATCTTGATGCGACAAGGTTTAAAAATCTCTTTCTCAATACTTCACTCCAGACAACATTTTTACAGCTTCTTACAAGTGATTTGAAACTCATGAAATTGCACAGTACTAGGAGCAAATTGTATTATATGTAACAATTGAGAACATTGGTTCAAAGCTTTCAAGTATTAATGTATATACAGTATATAAAGTATGTCACAGTTCCACTGAGAGTTGTTGTGTATATAACTATCCATGTGTTACCTGTGCACTGGCCAGGCCCCTCCTGACTGTAGCCCATGTTACACTCGCAGCGGTAGCTGTTAGGGGTGGGGATGCAACGGCCGTTCAAACACAGATTGGGGAAATGCTTACACACATCGATGGTTGTGCTTACGTTCTGAGGCAGGACTGGAAACCAAAAAACACGACAGAGTGATCAATCCAAGACATTACTTTTAACTAGAAAAAACACTACATATCATACGCAATGCAAAATTACCAATAATTGGACGGGTGTCAATCTTGGGCCAGTCTCCTCCATTGCCATTTCCATTTCCATTTCCATTGCCGTACCCATGCCCATTCTGTCCAGGATACTTGTGACCATTAAACACGTTAATAGTCTCTCTACCGGTTGTGAAGGGAATTCCCTCCATGCACAGCCTCCGATATTCATCTATAAGTACAGAGGACAACTTTTTACACTGTGTAACCTGTTTTGGCTTCACCTGTTAATACTGCTCAATAGCCAACACCAAAATAATGGATTCAAAAAGGTTCTTGGATTCTCTATGTACAGTGGTGTGAAAAAGTGTTTGGCCCCTTCCTCATTTCCTGTTCCTTTGCATGTTTTTCACACTTAAGTGTTTCGGAACATCAAACTAATTTAAACAATAGTCAAGGACAACACAAGTAAACACAAAATGCAATTTGTAAATGAAGGTGTTTATTATTAAAGGTG